>CABHPP010111209.1:9196-55157 GCA_902168425.1 Peromyscus attwateri | reverse complement strand
AGGCGTCCAGCAGAGCGCTTAAATACCGTCATGCGGCCACAAGCGGCCTTTTCCCCTGCCGCCGCCGGATTGCGCGGAGGCGGAGGCTCTGGGTGAGTCTAGACGAAGCGTGGACTTCCGAGGGCTGTCTGCTCAGCTAGTTTTGGTTGTAAATGCGTGAGACGTGTCCGGGGTCTGACGAAAACGTTTTTTTTTACCGCTGGTTTTTGTCTTTCAGTGCGTTCAAGATTCGGCCTCACCCGTAATCCACCGCCATGGCCGAGGAAGGGTGAGCTGATGGGCCCAGGTTGGGGCGTGGGCCTCCGGCGGGGCTGGGGCTGTTCTCGGCGCCCCCGCCGAGGACTCTAACACGGTTCTGCCTGCCTTTCAGCATTGCTGCTGGAGGTGTAATGGACGTCAATACTGCTCTGCAAGAGGTGCTGAAGACCGCCCTCATCCACGATGGCCTAGCACGTGGCATCCGCGAAGCTGCCAAAGCCTTAGACAAGTACGTGTCTCAGTCTCAGTAACTGTGGGTTGTTGCAGCCGGAACAAAGACTGCAGCCAAGGCAAGAGAGAGCGTGACGTTCATGCGGTTAGCACAAAAGTTCTGAGTGGCACCCGTTCGACAGGAAACCTAGGAAAAGGTATCAACTCAGATCTCTCTAGCCCACTTAAGATGCGTGGGTTGCTGTGTGGACTGGGGGTGAGCAGTAGTGGCGTTTGTAAAAACTACAGTGTTTGAATGATGACTTTTGATTGTCGGATACCCCTTCACCCCCTTCATGGGTGAGACGTAATAGTCTGACAAACCTGTAGTTCACGGGGGCAATCAGTTTTGCTAAAAGACAAGACGGGGAATTTCGGCTAGTTTGCCAATTAACGTGTTAAGTTCAGTAGCGGTATTGCAGCAGCAGCTGGGAAATATACTAGCAATTCGTGTCTTCATTGTGGTCCCTAAGCTTATGCATGCATGCTGCTTATCTTTCAGCTTGAGGAAAAGTCTGGTAATTTTACCTGTTGAATTCTTTGTATAAACTAGTACTTGAATCCTGGTAGGCACCAAAGATCTGGCTGTGAATCGTGAACAGTGCTTACCATACAGTACTGCCTTGGCATACACTTTTTAATTGAAACTTTGCAAGTGTAACAACATGAAAGTGGTCATGGTTTCCTTAGGCCATAGCTTCCCCTAACACGGTATCTGAGGGATGCATAGCTAAGAACAGGTTAATGTTTGTACAGGTAAATTAGCTGAAAATAAACTCAGTACTTAATTGACTTGTAGCAGTTTGGTACACATTAACGTGTGCTTTGTGTTGGGTGTTGCTAGTATAGCTAGTGAAGATGCATTGACCTGAAACTTAGACTTAAAAGCTGTGGTTTTACCTTTAAATTTTGCATTTTAGGCGCCAAGCCCATCTCTGTGTGCTCGCATCCAATTGTGATGAACCTATGTATGTCAAGTTGGTGGAGGCACTTTGTGCTGAGCACCAAATCAACCTAATTAAGGTAAGTAGTGTTTTCTTTCTGAACCTCAGGAGATGCCTTAATGATAGATAGTATTGAGTTGCAGGTGGAGATGAATAGTATCTGGACCTTGATGTTAAAAGCTTCTGTACATCCAGAACTACATGGTAATTTTGATACTACTGTGGAACAAAAGGTTGTTTATTGATAGTTGGTGAGCTGTACATGATGACAACTGGCTCCCTCTACTGAACTGCAATGAGGAAACTGCCATGTCACCCTTCTGACACAGCCACCTTTGGGACTTGATCTTTAGTTTTTCAGTAGCTTTAATGCCTGCTAATGATAGTTTCTGTTTTTGTAGGTTGATGACAACAAGAAACTAGGGGAATGGGTAGGCCTCTGTAAAATCGATCGAGAGGGGAAACCACGGAAAGTGGTTGGTTGCAGTTGTGTAGTGGTTAAGGTAAGTCTGGCTTTCATCTTTTGAAATGCTGAGGGCCCTTTAATGGGAGAAAAAATATCTTAGCAGGCTTGGCTTATGATTTCTGTGCTTACAGATAAACCATAATTTGAGCCAGCCAATTAATCTGCTTATCTCAATGTGCTTCTGCAGACATTTAGAGAAGGCTGGCAATAGTGATGCCATGTTACGAGCCTTAAAGACAGCTGAAGTCTTTAAGGTCCCTGAAAATGGCTACAGTGTTATGCTGGGAAGCACTAAAGTCTGAATTAGGTAGCTTAAAGGAACTTAATATTGAAAAGTAATTTGCATCTAATTTTTTTAAGGACTATGGCAAAGAATCTCAGGCCAAGGATGTCATCGAGGAGTACTTCAAGTGCAAGAAATGAATAAATAAAAATTTTGCCTCATTTTTCTCCTTGTATTTTGTTTGCTGCTATAAAATGGGGTTGCTGTTCGTGCAGATGGGTGTTTACAAATTAGACACATGCTTTAAAAATGAACTTTTATTTTGAGAAATGAGGGAGTCAGGCTTCAAGATTTAAACCTGCTGTGTCCAGAGCTCCTCACTGGAGAAAGGTGTGGCTTAGCACATCATGGGAACCTAGGGCTAGAGAGAGACATGCTTCAAAAATGGCTGCCTATGTGCTATAACAGCTTGAGAGCTAAATTCCAGTGAGCAGGCACAGGTTCCCAGCCTAAAGGTTCTTTTCCTCTAGAATTTACTGGCTGCTAAGTTGGGATGGAGTGTGGGAAAGAGACTAGGGGAAATGAAGGGATAGATGGTTAGGGTTTAGAAGATTTGGGACTAAGGCCCCCATGGCAAAAACTTAAATATTTAACAGTAGTTTACATCCCTTAAGTATCAAAAAGTTAGAATCACTTTTTCTAGTGTCCTCAAAGTGCTGCAACTGCAAAGATTTAGAAACCAGCAACAGTCCTAAAGGATTCTTTTGCATTATTTGCATGAGTCTTGGGTCTTAATCATGCTCATTAAGTGACAATTGTCATAAGATAAATTTGCAAGTTTGCTTCTAAAGTGCCTTGGTTTTAGGAAGATGCTTTATTCTGGCCTTGTGTATCTGTGAGGCTGTAACTTTCAATCTTAAGGGAAGAAAGACCTTCAGAAGGAATTAGACCCACTGCCAATGAAAATAATACCTGTAATTACATGGCATCACAGCTACTAGTACTGTTGGAGGCTGAATAAGCAATGTTCCTATGATTGTGATGCTAACAATTAGACTGGGAAGACTTCGCTTTTTAATCTTTTTTAGTCCTGGCTGGCCTGGAACTCATGCTGTCCTGCTACCTCACACAGATACTAAGTGAACATTTTGAAGGTAGGAAAAGTGCTTGTAAGGTTTCAGTTAATGTGGCTGGTTTTGTTTTTGCTTTAATCAGAATTTTATTTTTGTAGTAACATTTAATGGGAGGCATCACAGTCTTCCCATGCAAACCAGACTTGGACTTGGCCGTGGCTTCTACCTTCCAAGTGCTGGGGTTACATGTGCCATACCTGGTTGAAAACTTAAAAGTTCTTTCCTTAGGTTGTGTAGCAGAGAACAACTTGGATCTAGTGATCTAATGTGGGATTCAAGAATCCACTCAGGTCACACTTGGCAGTAAGCACGTTAACCACATTTCAGTTCTCCCCCATTTGGGGCAAAATAATGATGGTGTGGTGTCAAGCATTGCTACTTGGATAAAACATACTAGCAGATTGAAGTCATAGCCAGCAGAGGGCAGCCTAAGGCTGGGGCCAGATGTGAGACCTATCAGGGCAGAAGTGGGGAGGGTGGTGTAAACTGGAATACTAAATTCTAAGAAAAGACATGCTGAAGATTCAGGAATCCCAGCATTAGGATGAGAGGAAAATACTCAAGCTTTAAAATGTCTTGAAATAAAGCTAAATAGAGCATGGGGGCATATGTCAATGAGTGCTTCCCTTCCCTGCACAAGGCCTTGCCTTGGGGGTCTGTATCCAGCACAGGCACAAAAGAGGGCAAGTGCCAGAATGTTTTAGTTCCCATAATGTCAATTTCAATTGTTAAAAGTAGGATTTTATAGGTTAAATTTATTAATGACTGCCAATTAGAGTTAAGCAGATTTTTGTTTCAAAATATACTAGTGTTGCTTAATTGCACTGTCTTATGATATACAAATAATTTATAAGCACTATTTTTTATTGAGAGGGCCACAGTGTAGCTGGCCTGAAACTTTCAAAGCCAGAGCTCTTGCCTCTGCCTTCTGAGTGCTAGGATTAAAAGGCATATGTCACCATGCTTGGTTTAAACATTGGTGGTTTTGTTTGTTTTTGAGACAAGGTTTCTCTGTGTAGCACTGGCTGTTCTGGAACTTCTTTGTAGACTTTAGATTGGCCTCAACTCAGCCTCGAGTGCTGGATTAAAGATGTGCACCACTACCACCCAGTTTTAAACACCTGATTTTTAGTGCTTGGAATAAGCTATCTAGAGGTGGAAGCAATTTGGCTTTCTCCCACAAATACACATTCTGAATTTTCCTTATCCCAAGTCAAAAGAAAGTGGCTCCCATCAGATCCCTCTGGCCAGATACTAAATCCTTTGAAAGTTTTTTTTTTTTTTTTGTCCTTTTAAAGATCTATATACATACCTTGAGGCATCAACAGATATTAATTGGGTAATGTATAGTTTTGGGTTTTTTTCTGAATGAATTTTCTTTAGTACTTGAAAGCATTGCAACAGAGCTGAAGGGATGGCTCAAGGATTATGAGCACTTGTTTTTCTTGTGAGGGACCTGTGTTTGACAGCACCTACATGGTGGCTCACAACCACCCATGTTTCTGATTCTAGGGTGCTTGATACTCTTCTTACTCAGAAGGCACCAGGCATATGGGTGATATACAGATATACATGAAGGTGAACCATTCATAGAGATGAACACATCTAAAAAAAATTGGAACAGGTTTTAAAATGAACTTAGGTACTACCTGTACTACCTTGATATTTTTTTTTTTTTTTGTCACATATCATGGACATTCCTGCAATCAGTGTGTAGTTCATCTTTTCTGTAGTTTACCTTAGTGTGTGTATGTGTGGTATATGACTGTATGGGGTATGTATATGGGTGTGTGCACTAGGAGGCCAGAGTAGGATGCTTAGCATCCTAACCTTTTGCTCTCTGCTTACTCTTTTGAGATAGGGTCTTTTGCTGAACCTGGAACTAGGCTGGTGGCTTGTAGTCCCCAGTGATCGATCTTCTTGTCTCTGACTCACCACAGGTGTACAGGCAGTCACTCAGCTTTTTTAAGTGGGTACTGAGGATTCGAACTCAAGTTCTGCTTGCATATTGAGTACTCAACTCTTTCCCTGGCCCTGTCTTTGTCCTAAAGAAGCAAGAGTATTAAGGACATAAACTAATTGTAGCCCTAGATTATTTTAGCCTTTGTTGCAGAATCCACACTCAGTTGCTCATAAAGTCTGGGAGGTGAGCATTTTTGTCATGTACTTTGGTAGACTCGACTGGGATTACTGTAATTGTGTATATGTGGAGGACACAGAGGAGCAAGTCCAGGGCCTTGCATGCTAGGTGTGATGGTTAGTGTTGTCAAATTGACTTTAGGAGACAGGCCTCTGCATGTCTATGGGATATTATCTTGGTTGCATTTATTGAGTTGGGAAGACCTGCCTACTCTGTCTGGGATTCTGGGCTGTATAAACAGAGAAAGGGAGCCGAGTGAAATACATGTTTGTTGCTAACGTCTGATTTTCAACTATAAATAAGATGTGACGAACTGCTTCAAGCCCCTGCTGCCAACTTGACTCTCCTGCCATGATGAACTGTGAGCCAGAATCCAAGTCTCTTTTCAGTTGCTTTTGTCAGAGGATTTCATCACAGCAACAGGAAAAGAAGCTCCGACACTAAGCAGGAACTCTGCTACCCAACTGCATCCCCAGTCCCACTACAGCTAGAATATTGAAACTACAGCATATTCCTGGAGGAAAAAAGGCTTCTATGTGGAATGTGGAATATATGTTAAGATTTTTCCCCCTTTCACTGTATTAGGTTCCTGTTTGGTATGTTCCATAAGTTACAAAAGGTTCCAGAGAAGTCCTGTTAGAGGAATGGTCAAGGGATGTGCTTGGAGGTTCCCATCTCCACATAGCAGCTCCCTGCAAGCATCAGTTACTCTTACACAGTCTCTGGTGCCCAGAATAGAGCTCAAGATGGCAGGCAATAGGTACTTGGTTGTTAATTAGATGAATAAGTTTGGCTTGTTAATTTATTTACAGCCTTTTCTAAGGCAATTGCTCAGTCTCTTTTTGACCCCTTCTTTTCTCATGTTCCTTTCTGGCAACAAAAGTCAATCTCAGCTTGGGCCTCTTTCAGGTTAGTATGGTGCCGAGCTGTCTCAATTCCTCTTCTTTCCAACTCTACTCTAGGGAGCAGGGCAGAGAAATATATCCTATCACAATACGGGTACATGGCTCTAGGAGTCTGAAAAAAAAATTTAAAAGCTATTTTGAGACTTGGGAATAGTAAAAAGCATGTGAATTCAGGGAAACTATTTTTATACTGCAATAATTTCTTTTTGAAGCCTATTTAATGAGACATGCCAACAGCACAGTATTGGGCAAGTGATGTGAATTAAACATTGCACAAATGTAGTATTTGTCTTTTTATTTCCCGTCTCAGCTCAACCGCCCCTCACTAAAATTTACAAATGGACGTAAAAACCCTGTTTATACCTGGTTGACTTGTTAGAGAAATACTGAGTAAAAGGCCTGTGATACTTCACATTGCTGTCACCAGGTTAAAAGGAGTGAAATGTGTGTAAAAATAAATAACAGATCTATAGGGGGAAAATAAACTGTTAACATACAAAAGGGCACGAGTTAAAAACCCCATCTTCTCTCCTAGACTTATTGCTGGGTCAACTTAGGAATTACAGGGCGGATGTTTTGCTGAATGGGTCCATGTGGCTTGCTAGGAGGTACCACACACGAGCCATAATAAAGCGTTGCGGTTATGCCACTGTTTCACAAAGGAACACAGAAGATCCTTAAGAAGAAATCAATGATTTTACGACATCTTTCAAATGGTTATGGTTTGAAATAAAATCATTAGTCAAAATATTCTAAATTTTGTCATGTAGACTTAACACTGAGTCATATAGTGTTTTGGTGTGTGATTTTTTTGTTTGTTTATTTGCAACATTTTAAATAATTTTTAGATTTATTTACTTTTATGTGCATGGGTATTTTTCCTGCATGTATGTCTGTGCACCATGTGCATGCTTGGAGCCCATCGAGTCCAGAAGAAGGCATTGGATCCCCTGGAACTGGAGTTACACATAGTTGTGAGCTGCCATGTGGATCTAACACATGGTTATGAGCTGCCATGTGGTTACTAAGAAATTGGGTCCTTTGTAAGAGCAACATGTGCTCTTATCTACTGAGCAATGTCCCTAGCCCTGCAATTTTTTTTAATAATAGTGAAAAAACTATTAATAATTTAGTAAGAGAAAAAAGGCAAGAAGGGGGAAAGGAAATGTTATAAATAGTAAAGATTTTCTTTGTTTCTTTACTGATTGTCTTCCAGTAAGGAAATAAGTACAAGTACACTGAATATCAGACAGTTTCACTTGTATGACATTGAGTAGATCCCCAGGAGCTGCTTTATTCCTCAGCTTATTGAAGTGAAGAAGCTCATAATCATCGCCAGCCCACATGTGCAGTTACTGTGTTGAGACATTTTTTTCAGGGTAGCAAAATAAAATTCCCTACCTGTGTGATTGAACTCTTGCTGTAAGGCTTGAAGATGTGGCATTAGGAGCTGAAGCTGGGAAGAAAATGCACATACTGATTCGGCTCACTGAACTTTGCTAGACTTGACTCGTAGATGAAAACCTCTCATTAAATCTCAAGCATCCATGATCAATACTTGTCAATTAAAAAGTCTGAAAAGCAAGCTTGGGTGAGAAATGTTTCCATTTATTTAAGGAAAACAATTTACATTAATATTTATAATACTTTATCTAATTTAAAAGAAAACATTCCTTTCTGTGAGAAATGAAGACCCCCCCACTTCATATTAATAGGATTAGAGACAGTTTATTACCATTTTTGCACACTCAGGCATCAGACCAGAAGGACGGGTGTGGCAGTCTAGCACAGAACAGTTTAAACCCCATACACATGACTCTTCCTCCCTTTCATCATTGAGGGATCAGGAGAGAGAATTTTTTAAAAATTATTTTTATTTCACATACATTGGTGTTTTGCAATGGGTGTTGGGTCTCAGGAACTGGAGTTACAGTTGTGAGCTGACATGTGGGTGCTAGGAATTGAACCAGGGTCCTCTGGAAGAGCAGTCAGAGCTCTTAACCACTAAGCCATCTCTCCAGCCCCCCAGGAGAGAGAATCTTATATGTCATCTAGATCTATCTTTCCCTCTGTCACATTTGTCCTTTTTTACAGTAGAAACTTTGCCTATGTTATATTTACATCCTGTTTAAGGCTTATCAGCTAATGACCTTGCAGTCAAGCTCCACTCAGTAACTGTTGACTCTAAATTTCTGGTTTGGGTGGGAGGGGTGGTCTAGCTGAGTTTGGGTGTGTGTGGGATAGCTAGACTAGCAGGCATTAGCAGAGGTCCAGTGGATTTTGTTCATTTGTAGATGAACCAAAGCTGGCTGGAGGTTCCTTTGAAAATGAACCATCAGATGTTATTTCTTACTTACACTTTCAACATATAAGTGACATGGATGTAAAAGTTCTGTAAAAGCACTGTACAATTGAGCAGAGGGTCTTTTTAACTTTCTGTGATTCTGAAACTCGAGTTTTATTTCTTTTCTTTTTTTTTTTTTTTTAAAGATTTATTTATTATGTATGTGTATACAGTGTTCTGCCTGCATGTATGTCTGCACGCCAGAAGAGGGCACCAGATCTCATTATAGATGGTTGTGAGCCACCATGTGGTTGCTGGGAATTGAACTCAGGACCTCTGGAAGAGCAGTCGGTGCTCTTAACCTCTTAACCACTGAGCCATCTCTCCAGCCCGAGTTTTATTTCTTGATAATGAGAGCTAAATGATCAGGGAAAAGGTCACATCTTTTATCACGACATTTTCCTGTCTAAGAAATTACCACATTGCTTCATGCTTGATTTAATTTTTTGAAGAGAGTATGTTAGGAAGGGACTCATGTAATCAAGAGCTTTATCTGAGACTAACAATTTGATAGAAGAAGTAGATATATTTTTCATGATTGCCTCTCAAAGTCAGCTTAAGAAAAATGGCACAATTTTTAAGCAATTAAAGCTGGCTATTATAGTAATTTTTATAATTATATGTGATGGCCTTAATACTGTTACGTGAAGTAAACCTAAAGTAAAACTAAATGGCAACCATTTGGTTATTTTCTGCAAGTACTTATGTGGCCTGACCAAACTGTGACATTACCATATCTTGGGAAAGACGCTTGCTCTTGCTTTAAATTTTAGGTCTAAGTTTTTTCCATTACAGACTCTGCCTGCAGTTAGAACTTGACATTTTAAAATAATTTTTATTTAATATTCAAACTATAATGATGCTTACATAATTTGTTTTGAAACAGGCTGGTTTCCCAAGCTGGCCTTGAATTAACAACTATCTTGCCTCAGCCACTTGAGTACAGAATTCACATGTGTACTACCACATCTAATCATCAAGTGTTCCATTTTCATTTTTTTTTCTTATCAAAACTTAAATCGATTGTGTGTGTGTGTGTGTGTGTGTGTGTGTGTGTGTGTGTAGTGGGGTTGTACACATTCCATGTGCCTTGTATAGTGGACAGAGGACAACCTAAGGGAGTTGGTTTTGTGCTTCTACCATGTGGATGATGGGATTGAACCAATCAGGCTTAGCTGCAAAGTGCATTTACCTGCTGAACCATTCTATCTACCCTGTATTCAGTTTTAAAAGAACTTAATGAACTGTTTTATTTCCTTTAACATTCAGATCAGGAACGTAAGAGTAATCCAGTTTCTTTGCATCCTCTCTGCCATATGGTATTGCCATTTTTTACTATAGCCTTCCTTATAGATGTGCACGATAGCTCATGGTATCAATTTATTTGATTTGCACAAAAGGCATGTACAAATTTGGGAGGACATTTTTGCAAAGATAAAGTGTATACACAAATCTGCAGGCCATGTATTTGAAATATTGGGCAATACTCTCCTGAACTGTACTCAATACATATTATCCCAGCCAAAATAGTGGGTAAGAATGGTGAAGTCTCAAAATTCAGGACCGTGACAGAGAACCTTGCTGGGCCCTCAGCAGGGGAACAATACAGGTGGGCTAACAGGATCCAGGACTTTCAGGAAAAAGAGGAGGGGAGACTGTCTGTTCAGAAGGGTAATTTGAAGGAAACCTGTCACATTCTTGCCCTACTTATGCAGCATACTACTGAGGTGGAAGCCAGAGGCAAGGGCATTGGTAGTGGATGTATGATGCATGTTAACACTGCTTTACAAGAAATGCTCAGGGGCCAGGGAAGTAGCTCAGTTGGTAAAGTGTTTACTATGATGGCTTGAGGAGCTTGAATTTGATCTCGATGAATCCCCATAAAAGAAGGACAACATAGAGTATTCCTATAATTTCAGCATTGGGGAGACAGAGACCAGTGAGTCCCTGGGACTTCCTATGGCCAGTCTAGCCTAGTCAGTGAGTTCAGGCCAAATGAGAGACCCTATCTCAAATAAGAATGTGGCAGCATCCAAGGGTGATCCCTAAGGGTGACCTATGGCCTCCATGCATCATGCTATACACTTGTACACATACAGTCACACACAATAATACACAAGAATCACTGAAGACCTCACTCATCCACAGTAGCCTAGAGGGTAGAATTTTAGAAGTTGCCAATACTTTACACAAGGGCCAAGGCTATTTATGGAGTGTTCTTCCATCTAATTGTGCTGTCCACATGTATGTCAAGTTGGTGGAGGCACTATGTCAAATTAATTAAGGTTGATAACTAAAGGAAAGGGGATGGGTAGGTGTCTCCAAAACTGGTTGAGACAGGCAACTATGTAAAGTGGTTGATTATAGTTGTGTAGTAATTAAGGACCATGGCAAATTCTTACTTTGCCTTGTCATTTAAATCAATTCCAATTTTCATGAGGCATTATAAATAACCTTTGTTTTTTGAGGCATGGTTTCTTTGTGTAGCTCTGGCTGTCCTTGAACTCATTCTGTAGACCAGGCTGTCCTTGAACTCAGAGATCCACCTGCCTCTGCCTCCTGAGTGCTGGGATTAAAGGCGTGCACCACTACACCCATCCCATTATAAATAATTTTAAGTGTGGAATGTTGTAGGTGACTGGTAGGGGACTCTGATATTTTCAAATATATTATTCACTTAGGTATCCATTTGTTCCTGTGATATCAGTAGAATGCTCCTAATAATAAATGAATTTAGTCCAACTTCAAAAGTTCTCATGTCTTTATTTTATAAATGTGTGTGTGTGTGTGTGTGTGTGTGTGTGTGTGTGTGTGTGTGTGTGTGTTTGCATGTGAATGCAGATGCCTTCAGAGGCTAGAAGAGGGTGTTGGATTGCCCTGGAAGTAGAATTACAGGCAGTTGTGGGCACTGGGAACTGAACTTGGGTTCCCTGTAAGAGCAGTATGTCTCTTAAGTGCTGAGCCACCTCTCCAGTCCCAGTTGTATAAATCTTATCATTCCCCTGTTCAAAAGTCTGGTCAGACTGGGAATGTATCTCAACTGGTGGAGGCTTGCCTTTCTCCAGCTTTAATTCACAGCACCACAAGAAGATGAGACACTGTGACACTTAGACAGTGAAGGCTAGAGGAGCAGAAGTTTAAGGTTATTCTTGGCTGTATAGCAAGTTTGAGGTAGCATGGGATACAGGAGACCCTGTTTCAAAACAGAAAAATTCTGAAGTCCATTCTTTTCTAAGATTCAAGACAATTTTTTACCTTGTTTTGAGATAATGTCTCACTACGTAGCTTTGGCTGACCTGGAACTCACTATGTAGACCAGGCTGGCTTCCAACTCATAGAGATCTGCCTGTCCCTGTCTGCTGAGTGCTTGGGTGAAGAGTTGTGTCACCATGTTCTACTTAAGACAATCTTTTTAACTGCGAGCCCCTGTAAAATCAAAGAGTTATGTGTAGCAGCACACGATAGCACAGAGTAAGCATTCCCATTACAAAAGTCAGCAGCAGGAGGATGCCTAGGAGAGAACAGGACCACCAGCCAGCAGGCAGACATCACACTCTGTAGCTCTGTGTTGAGCACCCAGGGTTTGTGGTGGTACCATTAGGGTTTTTTGTAGCCCACCCGCCCATTACTCCTGAAAACATATCCTAAAGATGTACAAATCAATGTTCATATTTCTCACATCCATGACCCCACTGTTGATACCCATTTTTTAAAAACAAATTTATTTATTTGTTTATTATGTATTCAGTGTTCTGTCTGCACATATCCCTGCAGGCCAGCAGAGGGCACCAGATCTCACTACAGATGGCTGTGAGCCACCATGTGGTTGCTGGGAATTGAACTCAGGACCTCTGGCAGAGCAGCCGATGCTCTTAACCCCTGAGCCATCTCTCCAGCCCCCCCTTTTTTAATTAGTTACCTTCACTCTGATGAAGTATCTGACAGAAGCAACTTAAGGGAAGAGGGGTTTCTTTTGGCTCACAGTTTTAAAACACACGGTCCATCACGGTGGTCGGGCTTGGTGGCACAGGTTCTCTCTGTGGTGATGGGAGTTTGTGACATTGCTGTTACATTCCAGCATGTTAGGAAGCAGAAACGATTGGAATATGATCAGAAA
This sequence comes from Peromyscus attwateri, assembly GCA_902168425.1. Lineage (NCBI taxonomy): Eukaryota > Metazoa > Chordata > Mammalia > Rodentia > Cricetidae > Peromyscus > Peromyscus attwateri. The sequence continues at coordinate 42,417 of CABHPP010111209.1, read as the reverse complement.
AATATTCAGGAAAACAGTGCTGTTTTTGCAGGAGTTCAGATGGCAAAAGTTATGGAGTCCGTGACACTTGTATCAAGCTCCCAGCAAAAAAGAAAAAAACAACAGCGAGACCAGGCAACATGGAACGGGGTCATATTCCTTGTGTAGAGCTTCTGCACGGGTCATGGGCTATGCGTGATACTGTGAAAAGTGGAGCCAAAGTTTGATGGAAGCCTTAGGACTTTTGAAATGCCAGAAATGTAGGATGCCTTCCGAGGACAGCTGCAGAAACTGAATAAAGCTGGCTCAAGCAGGAAGCCACATATGCAGCAGGGATCAGGGACATGTGGGTGGGATTTCCAAAGCCTGTTAGGGCCTGAGATGGATGGTACTACCGCAAACCCTGAATGCTAGACACTGACCTACCGAGTTTGATATCTATCCTGCTGGGTTTAGATAAAGATTCTAAAGCATCTCTAGAATAATTACAGTTTAAAGACATCAAATTTAAAACAAAATTGTCACGACATTGTCATATTTAATAATTTTAACAGTTTTTTTAAAATAATTCTTTTGATAATAATGTCACTACATTCTATGGAGTGAACAGAAGATGGCAGCATTGCTTCAGCGGTTAAAGTTTCAACCCTGAAAAGGGATGGGAGCTGACTGGCAGAGTCACAGCAGCAGGTGCTATTGTGTGCAAAGACACAGGAGTGCTCCTGTTTCCTGTGTAGGGTATGCAGGAAGAAAACACGAAGGACCTGCTCGGTGCCTCTGCAGGCCGCACACATTAATGTATATTTTCCAGGGTAATAGAACCTTCTCTGTAAAAATGAAATGGGTCAGATGTTGAAGTTTTTATGAGATTTAGAAAGCTGTGCATGGGTAACAAAGAGCTTGGCTCTACAGCTGTGGGGGTTTAATATCTATTCTTCTGGTCTGGTAATTTTCTAAGACTAATAGATGTTTGTCTTTATTTCTCAAAACTTTAAGGAAATGTTAGTGATGAATAAGGACTTGGATCTTAGGAGAGTCGACATGCAAATATGGTATAAAGTATTAATGCACATTTGTTTTAATGGTTCGTGCCAGAGAACAGCAATAGGTTAGGTAATCACTGGTCTCAAGGCCCCTGATCATTTTAGCAGCCTGTTTTGTACCTCTTTTTGTGGAGTCAACATGTATACATACTCAACGTTACTCTATATATTCATTGAGATACTTTTAAAGTGCATGTGTAAATAAGTACGTATGTATTATGTGTAGAGAATTTGTAACCTTTCCTAGTTTATGTTATTAAGTTTAACCAGTTGTTGGGAAGAGTTTCTGGCAAATAAAATTTATTGACTAAGAAAGAGAAGAAAATGAAGGCCCACACAGATATTTTATTGATGACTGTGTTAAAAAAGAGGCCAGTTTTGAGTTAAATTGAAAAATCATCTTTATCATCATTTTAAAACTCTATGTTCTTAGGTTTGTGAGAGATTCCGTGGTTAATGATACCACCATGTCTGAAGAACCCACATAGTAGAAGTGCAAGTGCCTTCTCCCATAAACAAACAAGCAAGCAAACTGAAGAAAGTCTACATTCTTAGAAGACTGACTTGCATATGCTAGGCAAGGCCTTTCCTGCCAAACTGCATCCCCAGCTAGAAGTCTTGTTTCAATGATGTGTCTCCAAATTCTACCTTTAAAAGATGAATTTATATTACTCATTTAAATTAATATTTAGACTTTAATTTCCTCATGTCCACGTATAATTTGATGTGGGCAATGATTGCTTTTCAAAATTCTATTTTGAGAAAGCAACCCTTTATAATGACATACATTTGACTGTGTGTACTAAACAGAACATTTTATTAATATGTTAACTCACTTTCCATTGAAAGCAGAAACTATCACATACATAAATACAGCTTTTATGGGTTCACTAGAGTCCTAAAGGTGAGCTTGAAATGTAGTCTACTACTTGGTGACTTATATCACTGTCAGAGTTAATATGTGAGAAATAATGAGATGAGTGTGAGCTTGAATAAATGAAAACCACGGCTGTTTAATAATGCAGTTAGAGGTTTATTCTGAGCTCCATAAATAGCGTGGGGACATATATGATCTTAAAACCTATTACTTCACTGCTCTTTTTACATATGCCAGGTCTCCCCAGCAGCTAATTGTGGCAAAGCCACTGGTAACAATTTCCATGTCTTTCGAGGTAATGAGGACTTTAAATTGGACTGTTGAATAAGAGATTCTTGGTGTATTTTGGGGGCTCATCACTGGGTTTCAGGCCGATTAGTAGAAACTTCTTACATTGTCCACATCAATCCATTTGAAAAGTGGTAACTTGGAGAGGGGAATAATGTGTGTTGTATTTCTATCTTTCCCTGTGTCTGCCTGTCTGTCTATCTGCTTTTCAGCACACATTGGCTTTGTAGGCAAAGGGGGCTTAGATATGAATCCTAGTTTTACCATTTCATAATTGTGAGACAACAGAGACGTCATTTAGTTCTAAGAAATCCCAATGGTTTTTAACTAAGATGGGAATGATAATAGTTGTCTTACAATGTTCTGTGAGAGTTAGCTGGGATGATGATGTGAAATGTTTGGGGGTTGTTTCTGGAGCATATATGGTGGTGGTTATCATGATGGTACAGAATTATTGTAGCAGATATATATGTATATATGATATTTTAAAATAATGTCATTGGGTTACATTTTATTTGACAAAGCATAAACTATATAAAGATAGTTTTCAGATCTGTTAATACTCAGATATCCCTAAAGGAATAAGTTACAACTTTTATTTACACAGTGCTTGAACTGATATATTTGTGTAACCTTCTCAGAAAAGGTTTATAAATAGCTTTCATAGGCATGGACTTTATTAGGGTCCCAGTCCTGAGGGGTCCATAGAGGCTGGTCTAAAGATTATTTAGAAAGATTATAGAAAACTGCTGTGCCTCATGAGAGTTTGTGCCTGTTCAGATTCCTGCTCTTGGCCTCAGCTCTCGACTATGGCTGTGTGTGTCTGGAGCTAACATGCTTGTTAAGAACACTGCTCGTAACCATTGAGGGCTCCGCGACTCTGCACAGCACACTACATACACACTGGTGTAACACAAGCTTTACTTTTCATTTACCTAGTTTTTTTTTTTTTGACTATTAAAAAAACAAAATAAAGGCTGGCAAGATGGCTCAGTGCCACCACCACGACTGATGATTTTACACCTCTGTTAAAATTCTCCAGTGGATTTCTGCTTTCTTGGAATAAAAGGTAGTCCTTATGATGATCTTCAAGACCTTACACTCTCTGCTCTCACTCTCCTCTTTTCTCCCTCTTCCTTCCTTTCTTCACTTTACAGTACCATCACCCAGGTTTCTTGCTGTTCTCTGACTCGAATGCATGCTGTTGCTTCAGGACTTTTGCATGTGTTGTCCTTGCTGCACGATCGATCGAAATTCCTCCCCACCCCACAACCGAATTCAGAACCTCTTGTGTGTGAGGCAAGTCCTCTACCACTGAGCTATGCATGCAGCCCTTCTCCTTATTTATTAAATTGTTTCTGTATTCACCGGAATTTTACACCCTGTGTTTAAATTCTTGTGCCTTAATTTACTTGTGAATTACTACATGTGCCTCCGTTGGCAAAAATGTAATTTTCAGTGTAAGAAATGGAGAGAAGTAAGGAGAGTTTTCCTATAGAAGTAATTTTTGAACTGAAATATTTAGTAGGAGAGCAGAAGTTAAATATTCTAAGAAAAACAGAATATTCTTTCATGCAAGAAGAAATATGCATGTGCTAACTTCCTCCTATGGGAGGTGAGATCATGTTGAAAACAACAGACTAACAAAGGCCTCATGTTTTCAGACATCCATTGTGATGCCTTAAATCAGGGCCACGAAGAGAAGAGCTCCTGTCCATTGTTCACCATGGCCACAAAGCGATTAATGTTGGTCTCTCTAGTTTCCAGCCCCAAAATACTATGTGACGATTTTGATAAGTGCTCTTGGTTCAAGGACCTACTTGGAGGAAGGATAGTAGTGTGTCTGCTTCAGCTTGAGTTACTTCCTCACTTCTTGCTGAATTCCTGTGATCAGGGAGGGGGGGTATATGAAAAGACATCAGCTGCCACTCAAACTCCACTCCAAAATGGCAGAAAGGTCATTTCTGTGAACAATGATGAGGATTCCCCGCTGATGAGAAGCTCACTCTAACCACTGAAGATGAGATAGTTTTTAGTCTAGGAATCAATACGTTAGAGAAATAGTCTTCAGGGACTGTTCAGGGACTGTCCAGGCAAGTGACACCATGCTGGAGTTTTTCTTTGGAGTCTACTAAATACCCTGTACAATGTCATGCTAACTCTGTTGCATTAAAAAGGTATGTTAGGGCTGGAGGGATGGCTTTGAGCACCTGCTACTCTCCCAGAGGACCAGGGTTTGTTTCCTACAACCTGCATGGTGGCTTACAAATGTCTCTAAGTCCAGTTTCTGGGGGTCTGGTGCCCCCTTCTGATCTCAGTGGGCACCAGATGCACAAGTGGTGCATAGACCTGCACATGGGCAAAACATTTGTTTACATAAAACAACAGACAAACGTTTAAAACTTTATGTTAATGGAGCCTGATAGACCTACCTTACTGGAGGAGATGCCCTTGGATAGAAGCCACTGAGTTGGAATTTTTCAGGGATGGTAATAGAGGGAAGGGAGGTAAAGGGATGGGGTCACTACCTTTATTGTCTCCAAAATCGCAATAACTTTGGCTCAGGTGTGCCTTGTATTTCCTTATTTGCTCCATCAAATCCATTCCCACCGCTCTCCAAGTTTGGGGGCGGGGGGAGGGGGGGAGACTGACTGGAACGCAGTGTGCTCATGAGCATTTCTTGTGTTATACCCATGAGAAGTCTCAGCGGTGACGGAAGAAAGAGAAGCTACTGGTTTAATCCAATCCTGTAAGACTACGCTGCAGGTTGCCCATTACATATGTAGTAACATCTTCATGAGTTGCTTGTCCTTGGAATTCAGTGGTATTCTTTGCTGGTTCTCTCAACACTGATTACTGTTTATTCGTAGACAGTTTTTCTAGTAAGCTCTTCTCAGTTACCCAGTTTACCACATTCTCCCTCTTCTGCTGGAGCGCAGGCCACTCTGAGTATTGTTTGAGGGAATCAAAGACTGCAGATATTATAGACTGTTTATAGGGTTTGCACAGAGGCACAGAGAGAAATCTGAGGAGATTTACATTTTAATGCAAAATATCCAGCAGAGGACTTGAGCGATTACTGAAACTGGACATCTGCAAATAGTCAGAGAATAAAGTAACTGGATGTCAAATCATCTACATCCACGATTGATCCACACTGATCTGGAAGATGACGATATGAATTACCATACATTTGGGGGAAGTTTACAGACTGATGATGCCCTTTCTGTAATACAATGCTCCAGCCAGTCAAAGACTGGGAAGGTAATGATAGTAACTCACTGTTTTTATTTCATTGGCATCAATACTTTCGAGCTCCTATAGCTTCCTCACTGTTACATTTATTTGGCATGTCCTGTGGTTCTCTTGCCTGATGTTTATTTGTAAGATAGGATCAGCAAACAAGTAGCCACCAGCTCACCTGTGTTAAAGAAGTAACTCTGAAGAGGAAAACCTCTGTGGAGAATAAATGAGAGGGTACTTATGCAGCCAGAGGAACCAGTGATAATACTAATAATCAGAAGGAAGAGAAAATAGCCCTGAGATGCCACAGGATCTGAGTAGTGGTTTATCTAACACCTGTCTCCACAGTGGCAGAAGAGCTAGGAGAAAAGCTGGACTCACCTGTGACAGAAAGAATAGTCTGGGCACTCAGGGACTGAGTGTGAGGTGTGGCGTGTTTTTTTTATTACTACTATTATTATTATTATTATTTGTTTTTTTTTGGAGACAGAGTTTCTCTGTGTAACAGTCCTGGCTGTCCTGGAACTCTCTCTGAAGACCAGGCTGGCCTCGAACTCACAGAGATCCACTTGCCTCTACCTTCCAAGTGCTGAGATTAAAGGCATGTGCCACCATCATCCAGCTGACTTTATTTTTGATGTTTGTGTATTGATCTTGCAGTTGCATTTGCAAGTAAGCAAAATGTGCATATTTTGAACATAAGAACAAATGATTGTACTAATTTGTTTTAGTGCCACAACCTAACAGAAGGCTTTGCATACTGAAAATTGAAATAATTAGTTGAAAGAATGAATACAAATCTACTGAAAATTTTTGCACTAGCTATTAGCATGTAAATAAATTGACTCTTTGTTCTAGTGTAATATTTTTATTTAACTTACCTTATTTTTTGAGACAGAGTTTCTGTGTAGCTTTGGAGCCTGTCCTGGAATTCACTCTGTAGACTAAGCTGACCTCAGACTCACAGAGATCTGCTTGTCTCCACCTCCTGAGTACTGGGATTAAAGGTGTCCTCCACCACTGCCCGGCCCGACTATTGTTTTGATTGGCTATATTAATTAATAACAGTATTTATTAAACCTGTCAAAGACAAATTGAGTATCTGTTTACGTTGCTAAAAATTATTTTGTGAATTCCAAATACCTTTTGGATCTATCCCCAAAGAAGGTACAAATTTACAATTTTTTCCCCCTAAGATAGGGTTTCTCTGTAGCCCTGGCTGTCCTGTAACTATCTCTGTAGACCAGCTGACCTCAAACTTAGAGATCTGCTTCCTGAGTGCTAGAATTAAGGGTATGTGTCATCACTGCCTGGCTAATTCATACATTTTAAAATCATGAATATATAGCCATTATGTAAATATAAAAAATAGATGCCCAGGTAGTTTGAGTTACTATTTTTTTCTAACTCCTATCCTAGATTTCCTTGGCTACTTTGCCCTGAACACAAAACAGTGAAAATGAAGTGTCTCTGTTGCACAAACAAGAACAAACTGTGGAGGGCCACCATCATCTTCATATGCTAAGGAATTCGGATTTTTAAAGATTTATTTTAAAATTATGTGGATATATGTGGGCCAGTATGGGGGTTTGTACATGTGTGAGTGTAGGTACCCATGGAGTCCAGAAAAGGGCGCTGGACTCCCTGGAGTTGGAGTTATAGGCAGTTGTTGATGAGTCCACCAGTGTGGGTGCTGGGAACTGAACTCAGGTCCTCTGCAAGAGCAGCACATGCTCTTATATGCTGAGCCATCTCTCCACCCCACAGAATTAATGTTTAAATAAAATGAGTAGAACTTTATCAGTGCCTATGTAATTGCCTTAGAAGCTAATTTTATCTGTGGTCATCAGGTCAGAGAGAAGATGAAAACACTTAGGATATATGATAGATTTATAGGTAAACTGAGGTACAACTTTAAATTTGAGATGAAAAAAACTGGGTTCCGATAGAATCTTTACACAGTGTATAAGAAGGGCTGGCATCTCATACTTCACACATTCCTATTAACCTCTGACATTCTACTCTCGTTTTTTCATTGATATAAGTGTTTGGTGAGGCATTAAGGACCTTTCCTTCACAAATATTTTGTTTGATTTATAGCATTTGGGACAATGACATTCCTGGTTAAAATATTTTACTTTTGACGTCTAAAAAAGCATTGGTGGATTTCCCAAAGGAAAATGTGCATACGTTCTTTGTTAAACTATTTTTTCAGATTATTTCAGTCTCCACAATGTGTTTTCACTAATTCATCACACACACTAATAGTGTGATGAATGCAAAAAGGCCATACATAGAATGAACCATTTGGAATTGCTGCTACTGTGTGCTTTTTAACCGCGCAGATTACTTTCCGTGTGAAGGCATTTCTGTTCTGTGGGTTTCTGAAAGGTGAGCATAAACACTCTGGGGACTTCAGTTTAGAGTTAATCTGAAAAACGTGGCAGACAACTTCTTACCCTTGTCTAGCAAGATTTCTCAAACTTCATTTCTTTTTGTTTGTCTGGAAATCATTTTCACTGGTTTTCCTTTGAATATTTACCTGGGGTTTGGGGATTTAGCTCAGTGGTAGAGTGCTTGCCTACCAAGCGCAAGGCCCTGGGTTCAGTCCTCAGATACGAAAAAAAAAATGAATATTTACCTGTACTTCCTTAACTAGCAGCCTGTAAACTTTGAATCTGAGTGTCACATCCATCCTGGATTTTCCATGTTCATCCAGTCTCCTTTATGGTCTTCATAATGATCTCCTTCTCTTAAGTACTTAGTGGTGCTGAACCTTAAAAGATAGTTCCATAACCAGATTCATAACCAACATCACCAAGACAGCCCACATCACCAAGACACTGCATCACCAAAACATGTGACATCAAGACAGTCTACATCACCAAGACACCTGACATCACCAAGACAGCTTATATCACTCAAGATAGCCTATGTAACCAAGACACCCTATATCACCAAGACATGTGACATCAAGACATCCTATATCACCAAGACATCCTATATCACCAATACATATGACATCATCAAGACAGCCTATATCACCAAGACAGATGACATCACCAAGATACCCTACATCACCAAGGCATGCTACATCACCAAGACATCCTACATCACCCAAGATAGCCTTTATCACCAAGACACCTGACATCACTGACACCCTACATTACTAAGACATGTGACATCATCAAGATACCCTACATCACCAAGACAGCCACATCACCAAGATATTGTACATCACCAAGACATATGACATAACCAAGACAGCCTGTATCACCAAGACAGCCAACCTTTTGCATTCTGTTTATCACAGTATGACACATGATTGCTGAGTATTTGCAGTTGGGCAAACACAAAACAGGAAGTGCTGAAAATACATAAAAGATAAAATGATGGAGAACCTTACATGAACAATTTTTATTTTGACTATATGTTAAAATAATAGTTTTTGTTTGTTTATCTGTTTTTCAAGATAGGGTTTCTTTGTGTAGCCCTGACTGTCCTGGAAGTAGTTCTGTAGGCCAGGTTGACCTTGAACTCATACAGATTCTCCTGTCTCTGCCTCCTGAATGCTAGGATTAAAGGAATGTGCCACCAGTGCCCGGCTAAAATAATAGTATTTTGAACTTATTGGTCAAAATAAAGTAGAGTATTAAGAAAATAGGGCCAGAGAGGTGGTTCAGCAGTTAAGAGCACTGGCTGATCTTGTAGAAGACTGAAGTTCAACGCCCAGTACCTGCATGGTGGCTCACAACCATCTGTAACTCCAGTTCCAGAAGATCTGATACCTTCTTCTGACCTCAACGGGCACCAAGCATGTATATGGCACATACATCCTTGTAGCCAAAACACATATAAAATAAAATGAGGAAATATAATAAAAAAAGAACCTTCTCCCAATTTAAGAAAAAAAAAAAGACAAAGTTCCTGATTAAGTCACAGTCTCTTTGGAGAATAGACCTTAAAAAAAAAAAGAAATTAAAATGTACTACTAAGAAATTTCTTTTTGGATTTGGGTGGAAAAGGAGGTGAGAAGGATCTTGGAGGAGGCAGAGGAGGGTAAACTAATCAGAATATATTGTATAAAAATCCACTTTCAATAAAAAATAGAAAAAAACTTCTCCTTTTGAAAGTGAGACTATTGGAGATGTAGCTCACATTTGTAACTCACATTGTCTTTGGTTAGACAATATGTCTCAATACCCACCCCCTAATCTAGTTATCCTTTAGATGTATCCAACAACCTTTCTATTCACTTCCTGGGTCCTAGCCTGGACCTACTGAAGGCACTCTAGCCAGCCTGAGCATCGCAAACATAGCTCTGGCAGGACTTGCCCTTCTCCCCCATTCCCTGTGCTTTGTTAAAAACTGTTAGATTACATTCCTAAAGCTAGCCACCAAGGTCTACTTTTTTATGTTTTAGTTAGGGTTTCTATTTCTGTGAAGAGATACCATGACCACAGCAACTCTTATAAAGGGAAACATTTAATTGTGGCTTGCCTCCAGTTTCAGAAGTTTAGTCCTTTATCATCATGGCAGGAAGCATGTTAGCATTCAGGCAGACATGGTGGTGGAGAGGCAGCTGAAAGCTCTACATCTTGATCTGCAGGCAATAGGAAGTAAACTCTTTGTCACATTGGATGTAGCTTGAGCAAAGGAGACCTCAAAGCCCACCCCCACAGTGATACAGTTTCTCCAACAAGGCCATACCTACTCCAACAAAGCCACACCTCCTAATAGTGCCACTCCCTATGGGGACTGTGGTGGTTTGAAAGAAAATGGCTCTCATTGGCAGTAGAGATATCTTATGATTGACCTGTTGATGTGAGGCCAGGGTTTCTCAATATACTGGCCTGCTGGTGAGTTCTACAGCATTTTTTTTTCCATAGGCAATGTCTAAAACACATCCTTTACACTTTCTACTCACGATTTCTTTGTAATAGGACATGATTAAAGTGTCCGAGAAGCAATTTAATTGTAATAATTCTTAGAGGAGTGTGTAATTTCCCCCTCAACCTACAGTTTTATTTAGTTTTGCAGAAATCACTTTTGTACTGTCTTTTCAAAACATTTAAAGTAGGCTTCACAGAAATAACTGTGAGGTTTTGCTTTTATTTTTATAAAAGTGTATATTCTTTATTAAATTATTACTAAATATTAGTTTAATTCATTAAAGTTTGATAGTAATTATAGTGACCACAGACAGACTAGTGAATAAATTTATTAGTTAAGCATAAGACTCAACAGATAGTCATATGTGGTGGCACATGCCTTTAATCTCAGCACTCGGAAAGCAGAGGCAGGCAGATCTCTATGAGTTCAAAGCCAGCCTAATCTATATAGTGAGACTTTCAAAAACAAAACATCTCCCCTACCAATAAAACCCCAGCAATCCTTCTAAAACAGTCTTTTGTTCAGAGCATTTAGGGTAGTGGTTCTCAACCTTCCTAATGCTGCGACCCTTTAATACAGTTACTCATGTTGTGGAGACCCCCAAGCCATAACATTATTTTCCTTGTTACATCATAACTGGAATTTTGCTACTGTTATGAATTGTAATGAAAACATCTCATATGCAAGATATCTGAAATGTGACCCCAAAGGGGTTGTGACCCCCAGGTTGAGAACCGCTGATTTAGACGACTGCAGACGTCAGTCCAAATGCTTAACACAGGAATGGGTAGAAGGTAAATTAATTTGACAAATCAGTTTACTGAAAGTCACTTGGAACACCTGATGACGAAGAATGAAATACGGTAACCATAACTGGAACAATTGCTATGTGACACACACAGCCTCTTTACTATAGTGTCTCCCATTCAGCTCACAAATATCCTTTGAGGTGTAGTTTATAATTAACTTCATTTTACACGTGAGGAAATTGAGGTTACCAGAGGTTAAGTCACAGAGGGTCATGTAGCTTTGTCTTTGGAGATAAAATTCAAAGGCAGATCAGTCTGATTCTAGAACTCAGGATCAGATTCTAGCTTCTAAAGTCTAACCTCACTGATGAGAGGGTTAACCTTGTCCCTTGCTGGTGATCTCTATTGGCCTGACATTGATCTATGGGGCTGGGTCAAGGCCATGGACTCTGCAAGGCAAGAGTCGCCATAAACAATAGCTTGCATGTGGGTCCTAGGTCCATGAACAACTCTATCAGCCTTTTTAGAATGAGATGAAGCACCATGTAATCAAAAGAGTTAATGTCGTAAACAATGGATAGATGGGGTGTTTAGAAGAAAAGTTGGCTAAGCCGGATCCCAGGCTTCCAAGAGATGAATAAATTCTTATCGCTGTTTCTGAACACTCTACCCTGGGTTCTGGGAAAGGTATTTATCACGCTGTCTCCTCTGTGGTGCTTGTCCTTGGTGTGATGAATGTGGTTCCCTGCCATGGCTGCTTTACACCAGCCTCAAGGCAGAATACTTCCACCTCAAAGAAAAATAAATTAGCTTCAAGAGAAGAAAAAAAGAATGCCGTCAACCTTTTAATCTTTCCTTTCCATCTTCTGCCCCCCAACTCCGACTATGACTTTTTCAGTCTTCAGGGATCCATTGTTCATTTCTCGAAGGGCATCAGGTGGCCCAGATGTGCACTTTGAGGGCCTTTCATGTGCTTTGTCACACCCACATGTGCTATGTTATAAATAACTGCCATGGATTAATTGCCTAGAATACCACTCCAGGCTATCTGTAGCTCCACCATTTTCGTCCCAGAGCTAAGACTGGTGGATAGCTTTGCCCGGGTGTCCTTCGGTAATAAAATGTTTTTCTTAGAAGTTTCCCAGTGAACTACAAAGCACTTCCAGTGTTTTGCACCTATTTTCTTGTCTTATGCCAGTGAATAATAGCATTTAACTTTCTTTGAAGTGTAATTTATTCATCAAGAAGTCATTCTGTTTATTTGGTGGTTACAGGTTTTCTGGGACCGCTCTTTTAAATCTACCATATTTTAAATACTTCTCTAATAATAATTTTGATCCGAGCATTAAAAAGCAAGCCATTTCTATCTTTCACTGGCAAGAGCCGTCAAAATTATCCTGTGAAGTTTCTGTTGTGTAAAGATTTGCTTTCAGGAAAGTGAGCAACTTTGTTGGAACATTAAATTCAGTTGGACTTCGATTGCCTATACTCTGTCACCAAGAATTAAGGATTTCTGCCTGGCAGAAAATAAGTAGCTGCTGTGAGGAAGTCCAAAGGGAACAGGAAGACTGACATTTCTCTTCTCCAAGGCCCATCCCTCAGTGTCTGTGAGAAAATATTTAACACGTTTTATTTAATTGAAAAGAGAGCTTTCTGATTGTCAGCCTACCAGCAGGGAATGATTTGTTCCTGTTTCCGTAAACTGCAGATGGATTGGAAGTTAAGTGAATACCGAGGTGGATGGGTGTACCAACACATCTTTACAGATGGACAAACCCAAGTGATGTATAGAGGGCATTAGACTTTGGATAATGGCTCACATTTACCTGGTAAACAGAAATATTACTTATGGAGGAGACCAGTGACTCTCACAGGGTAGTCCCAAGAGCAGTAGCAACAATGCACTTGTGTCTGACTGGAGTATGGGGTGCCCAGATACTTGATTAAACATTATTCTGGCTGCATCTGGGAGGGTGCTAACTGGAGAAAATTAACATGTGAGTCAGGCTGGATGCAGCAGGTCGCCCCCACAATGTGGGTCTCTTCCAACATGCTAGAAAAGGCTGGATGGCAAGAAGAAGCTGGTCCTGCCGTCTGATGATCTTTGATTTGGGTCGTCGGTCTTCTCCTGCCTTTATTTTGTACCAGAACCTTTACCATAAGTGGGGGTTGAAGGACAAATGACTTCCATAGCCTCAGCGGTTTGAACACCTGGTCCCCTGTGGGGGGCGCTGTTTGGGGGAGGTTTAGGACACGTGGCCTTCTTTGCTGGAAGAAGTATGTCACTGGGATGGGCCTTGAGATTTCGTCACTTTACCCTGCTTCCGGTTTGCTGTCTGCTTCACGTTTTCCTGTGAAGATGTGATCTCTCAGCTTTCAGCCCCTGCTGAAAGTCCGCTGCTATACTTTCCTGCCATGAGGGACTCCTTCCTCTGGAGCCATAAGCCAAAGAAGCACTTTCTTCCCTAAGCTGCTTTTGTCATGGTGTTTTATCACAGCAACAGCAGAGTAATCAACAAAGGCCATTGCTCTTTTTATGCCTTTATTCCCTTTCAGTTTCTGGAATTATTTATATTATGTATGATATGAGCATTTTGCCTGCATGTGTGTTTGTGCCCCATGTGCATGCCTGGTGTCTGCAGAGGTCGGAAGAGAGTGCTGGATTCCCAGGAACTGGAGTTATGGATCAATGGGAGCCACCATGTAGGTGCTGGGAACTGAACCCAGTTCCTCTGCAAGAAGATAAAGTGCTCCTAACTGCTGAGACATCTCTACAGCCTCTCTTGCCTTCCTTCTTGTACTAGAACTTAAACCATTCATATTTGGTTCTGAGAACCTCAGACTGCAGATGGCCCGATTTCTAAGCATCTTTAATCACATGAGCCAATTTCTCTCCTCCCCTATTCCCCCTCCCCCATGTTTGTGTGTATATGTATATGTATGTGTATGTGCATGTGCATGTGCATGTGTATGTGTATGTGTATATGTATATTATTAGTTCTTCCGTTCTGCTTCTCTGGAGAATCCTAATGCAGTAATACTTTATAAAGGCAAATTCTCAAGTCTTACTTCAGTTTTAAGTGTTAGGGAGTGGTAAGTGCTACAAAGAATAATTACTCAAGTAATGGGATAGGGACAATGGGAAATCTTTATACATCTTGAACATGAATGATTATTATGGTTCTTCCCTGCATGTATCTACTGGAAGAGCAATTACTACCATGTGTAGATAATGAAACATAGTTACCAGTAGATAGAGAGAACTTATTATTTATCAATTACTTTTCTTTTTCTTTTCTTTTTTTTTTTTTTGGTTTTTCGAGACAGGGTTTCTCTGTGTAGCTTTGCGCCTTTCCAGGAACTCGCTTGGGAGACCAGGCTGGCCTCGAACTCACAGAGATCCACCTGCCTCTTATTTATCAATTACTAAATGAAACAAAATAAACGAATCTAACTTTAATCTAATAAAAGTCCCCACCAAATAAGGCCTTAGATATAATGGAAAATATTAAAATGATAGCCTGGTTGGCAGGGTGTGAATGCATTTAAAATTTGTAGACCTTAGGGAGACATTTAAAAGAGAAAGTTTGTGCCCTCACCTGAGGACATAAATATATATTTAAATAAGTGATGTCTAGGTGGATTAATTAACAACCCTGAGAGTTCTGGGAAGCAAAGAAACAGAACTATCCTTTTGAGTGTGTGGTCCAAACAGCACATGCCATTTCTATGTATCCCTGGCTGTTCTGGACCTCACTGTATAGACCAGGCTGGCCTCCCACTCACAGAGATCCAAGAACTCTGTTACCTGGGCTCTTGTATTAAAGGAGTGTGTCACCACACCTGGTTTAGTTTTGAGACAGGATTTCACTATGCAACCCTGGCTGGTTTGCACTTGATTATGTAGATCAGGCTAGCCTTGAACTCACAGAGAAACACCTGCCTCTGCTTTCTGGGTGCTGGGATTATTGGCATGTACTATACTATTCCTGGACTACGTGCCATTTTTTTACATGTAAAAATGATGTATGGGGGCTGGAGAGATGGCTCAGAGGTTAAGAGCACTGACTGATCTTCCAGAGGTCCTGAGTTCAATTCCCAGCAACCACATGGTGGCTCACAACCATCTGTAATGAGATCTGGCGCCCTCTTCTGGCCTGCAGCCATATATGCAGGCAGAGCACTCTATACATAATAAATAAAATAACTCTTTAAAAAAAAAAAAAAGAAAAATGATGTATGGAAATCTGAAAAATATTAATGATAGCATTAGCCTTGTCAAATTCAATTCTGGTGTGGCTATTTGTTCTTAAGATTTTCTTGTTTTATTCTAGGAAATACTATTAATAAACAATTATGTACATGTTTGCTAACATGTATCTAACTCTATTTTAAATATCTGACTTATTTACATACTGAACTCTCAAAAACTCAGGATATGCTTGATAGTGGCTAAAGAAGAATGGATGTGCATCTTTGTTGCATGCTAAATTTAAATCTAAATAATTTTTGGTAATGTCTTAAAATTGAAAATAAAAAGTTGAGTTGACAGTTATGTATTGATTTATATTTATATTATTACATCATGGTGTTGGGCCATTGTTCCTTTGGCACAGGATCACACAGTACTGCCTGGAGATTCAAAGTAACACCTGGTCACCTCTACCTCTGTGTTGACCAGTTTACTCTATAGAGAGTAAAGTAAAGCTGTGTGGTTGTGTTTTCTGAAGCTGTAAAACTATTCTTCCTTGTTTAGTCTTTGATACATATTATCATATGCTACTGTTACATTTTCCTCCTTCAATTGTTTCAAGAATTTGTTTTTGCAATTTTTTTATAGTTCATGATTGCTGAGCCAAATGCTGCCATTAAATACTATGTTATTTTACTGTTATAGTACAAAATATGACAGCCAGATCATTGTAATAATCTAACAGTATTCTTGCCAATATAGAATTAAAAAGGTTTTCTAAGTTTGGAATCATTTTGTCACTTTTGCAGTCCTGTGATATATGTTATTACTTTATTCTTCTGTAGAGCTGTTGTTTTTTTTGACACTTTCCTGGCACCTAGTTGAGCTATTCTGGACTTTTTAAACTTTTTACATTTTGGTTTTTCATCTTGTACAAGAGAAATGTGTGAGCCAGTCTGGTAGGATGGTGTGAAGGCTATTCTAGAAGTAGTTTGAGATACCTGGCAAAACTCTTACATTAATTCAAAAATTAAAAGCAGAATTTTCATTATTTGAAATTCTGAGGTGTCAACTCAAATGCTACCTCTATTGTATCAATATTGTCAATGTTTTGCTTCCCACTTTAATCAGTTTAAAAAACTGTTGATGGAGATTTATGTTTAAAAGTTAACAAATAATGTCTTCAAGTAACATTTTTGTATCTAAAGTTTTCTGAGGGAAGAAGAGCAGTCTTGGAACTTCTTTTGTAGGGTTGAACATAAGCATGCTGGAGTGGTTTATTTCTTCTCCTAAAATTGATGTGGTTGGGCTGGGTTTCAGGGTTGATTACAGATCTTCATGGCGGACCTTCATCTTATGAGGTTAGGAGAGTGATTTATAATGTTGCCCATAGGTCAGATTGTCTGCGAGAAGGCTGTGTTTTCATCACCCCAGGATTAAAAGGAAAAACCCAAAGGAAAATCACTAAATCACAAACAACCCTTCCTCTAGCTCCTATCCCTCTCTCCTTCCCCAACATTGTGGTTTGTAGACCAGTGCAAGTGAGGCTGGTGACTGGTTGTCTCTGCCTCTGTGTGTCAGCTTTCTTCTATACCATTCTGTTTTCTCCAGCTACGCTCATAACTCTTTCTCACTTGGTTTCTGTTGGGATTATTAAACTGGTTAGGTCCTGCTTTGTGGTCTCTTTGAGAGGAAACAAAGGGAGAAATTTCACGTTCCTGGTCTTAGCACCATATTGCTAAGGGACTTAACTACATTGTTTTATGAAAAATCGGTCAGTCATCAGATTTTTTCTAGACCTCACTCCTGGATAGAACACTATGAAATATCAGTGTAGGCAAGAATCCAAGAAAGCCATGTTAAGGTTCCCAAAGGGAGTTATGTTTTCATGCTAGTAAATTTTGAAATGTGTTATATGTGAGCCTTTAAGTGTTACAATTGCCATCTGACTATAAAGAGTAAGTAGAAAAAATATAAGAATACAGAAAACAATGTTTTGGAGGAATTGGTGCCTAAGAATCATCACTAGCTGTGGCAATAAGGTATACAGGAATTTTCATAACCAACACTTATTTTATACTTCATATGGTCTGACGTTTATTTCAGCCTCTTCTATCTTGAAACAAATTTTCTAACTGCATCTATATTTAATGTGGATAAGTCAGGAATTCTAATTCACCTGATATCTTGATAATAGAGCCAAGTTACCAACAGAAATGTGTGTTATTATTTTCTCTTAAAGATTATTCTCTTAGGAAAACCTATTGACAATGATAAACTGCCCAGATTTCACACTTACACTGAGTGATATAATTGTAGAGACGTTGGAGTCTTGTTTGGAAGAGTCTAATTATTTACAGATAGATTCTAAGAGTCTTCAAATGTGTCCCACTGCACATATAGACTGTAGTACATTGAGCTTGCCTAATGACCTTGTAAATGAAAAGAGCAAAAGTTGAGTGGTTTGTCAATGTCAGCAAGCCCTGAGCTCAGTGAAATTCGAGTTGCATACTCTTTAAATGTATATATGCTTTTCATTATAATAATTTGCCTTTAAAAAGGCATCTCTGTAATAAATGTATCTATGAAGTAGAATTGTCTTCTGGAAGGAGATAACAAAATAACAGGGTGTAGTAGTATATTTAGATGACTACTCTGGATGTCAGAAGAAGTAGTAGAGGGCAACTGTGAGTCTCTCTCATTTTTAGAGAAAGGGAGGTTAAGATAGGGTCTCACTCTGCATCCCAGGTAGGTCTTGAACTTCTGCACCCCTGCCCCAGACTCTCAGGTGCTGAGATTATAGTGATGCACCATCATACAATTGTTTGTGATTCTGTTGACTGTCCTTCCAACCAATTTTTTTTTAAAATTTGCTTACTGAGTAATTAAATGAACTTAAAATATTTAGATAAGTAGTTGAAATTTTGTGAAAATTCAAATGGTTCAATTTTAGTTAATTTCTATTCTATTAATGAAAAAAATATTGACTGAAATAGTGAATCAGCTTGTGATGGAAACGTATATTTAGAATCAGACTTGTAGCCATCTCAGTGAACCTTGCTGTATGATTATTGTACTATCAACATGACTTTTCCTGAATCATCTTATTGGATAATATGATTGTGATGATGATGATGAGTTGCCATGTGTGTTGTGTGGTTTGTGTGATATAAGTAAGTGTAGTTGTGTGCACATACATGGGGAAGTGTCTTCTTAGGGTTTTTATTGCTGTGAAGGGACACCATGACCACGGCAACTCTTATAAAATAAACATTTAATTGGGGTGGCTCGCTTACAGTTTCAGAGGTTCAGTCCATTATCATCATGGCAGGGAGCATGACAGCATGTAGGCAGATATAGTGCTATAGGAATAGCTGAGAGTCCTGCATCTTGTAGGCATCAGGAAGTAGACTGATTGTCACACTGAGGGAAGCTTGAGCAAATGAGAACTCAAAGCCTACCCCCACAGTGATACACTTCTTCCACCAAGAATACATCTCCTAAGAGTACCACTCGCTTTGGGGGTCATTTTCCTTCAAACTACCACATTCCACTCCCTGGCCCCCAAAGGCTTATAACCATATCATAATGCAAAAATGTATTTAGTCCAACTTCAAAAGTTTCCATGGTATATAACAGTCTCAAACTAACTTCAAAGTCCAAAGTCTCTTCTTAGATGCATGGCAATCTCTTAACTATAATCACCTGTAAAAATCAAAATCAAAAAGCAAATCACATGCTTTCAACATATAATGGCACAAGGTATACATTACCATTTCAAAATGTAGGGAAGGGAGCATAGTGAGGAAATATTGGACCAAAGACCAAAAACTACCTGGGCAAACCTCAAACTCTGCATCTCCATGTCTGATGTTAAAACACTCTTCAGATCTCCAACTCTGTTCAGCTTTGTTGACTGCTACACACTTTTTTCTCTTGGGCTGGTGCCACTCCCTGTTAGCAGCTCTCCTCAGCAGGTATCCCATAACTCTGGTATCTCTAACATCTTGGGTTCTCCAAGGCAATCCAGACTTCACCTTCATAGCTTCACCCAGTGGCCTCTTTACTAGGCCTACATTCAGGGACACCCCTGACACATGCCTGGCCTCAGTAGCTTTTTTTAGGCATGGAGGCAAATTCCATAATCAATTTCTTCTATCCTTAACTCTAAAGCCAGAACCACATGGCCAAAGCTGCCAAGTTCTGCTACTCGCTGGGGCTAGAACATGGCCCCCTTGTTCAATGATATCTTCACCAGCTTTCTGTCCTTTACTGCCTAAACTCAGCTGTCCTGAAACCTGCTCTGTAGACCAGGCTGACTTCAAACTCAGAGATCTGCCAACCTCTACCTTCCCAGTACTGGGATTAAAGGTGTGCCCCACAACACTGGGATCCAAGCTTTTCTTCAGTTCTTTTTCGTAAGTTGGAAACTTAGCTGGGTAGAATCTTTCAGTCACTTTCTTCACCAAAATATTACAAGAACTATCTCTAGGCAATATGTTAAACTTCTTCTCCTCTGAAATCTCCTGAGTGAGCCTCCAGGAGTTCAAATAACTCAGCACCACTGTCTTCCCTGTTGCTTCTAGTATGGCCCATTAAGCAGTGCTTAAAGCATTGCACTGCTTTCATAACCCAAAGTACCAAAGTCTAACGTCATCCCAAAAAACACCTGGTCAGGCCTATTACAGCAATACCCCACTTCTGGTACCAACTTCTGTCTTAGGGTTTTTATTGCTGTGAAGAGATGCCATGATCATGGCAACTCTTATAAAGGACACATTTAATTGGGGTGGCTTGGTTATAGTTTCAGAGGTTCGGTCCATCATCATCATGGCAGGGAGCATGGTGGCATGCAGGCAGATGTGGTGAGGGAGGAACAGATGAGACTCGTACATCTTGCAGGCAATGGGAAGGTAACTGACTGTCACACCGAGGGAGGCTTGAGCAAAAGAGACCTCAAAGCCCACTCCCACGGTGACACCCTTCCTCCAACAAGGCCACACCTCCTAATAATGCCACTCCCTTTGGGAACCATTTTCTTTCAAACCCCCACAGGAAGCCTGAGATTGACATTTGTTATCTTTTTCTATTGCTCTCTTTCTCTGTTTTGTGAGACAGGGTCTTTCACTGAACTGGAAGCTCACTAATTTGGTTAGGCTCCTGTTTCCACCCATTCTGAGTGCTGAGGTTACAGGCGTGTATCACCAGCTGCCTTTTTATGTGGGTTCTTAGGATTCAAACTTCGGTCCTCACACTTCACAGCAGGCACATTACTGACTGAGCCATCCTCCAGTCTTCATCCCATTGAGTTATTGTCTTGTATATTTGCAGTTTGCTCTTCCTAGGGCTGAAAGCAAGGCAATCAGTTTTTATGTTTGCTTATCTGATTCTTATTTCGTTTATTCCTGCTTTTACTTCTCCACTAAGAACACCAGTGCCTTTTTTTGGGTACTGAATTATATAGCTTTAGAGGTCAGATGTACCAAAGTTTGGTAGGAGCAAATGGTGAGATCTGTTTGTAAGTGGGCACCTGGTAGTGGGTCACTGAATTTCAGAGATGGGCTAGCCAGAAGTGAATCGATCCCCAGGTCAAAGTGAGTTGGAGAAGTGAATTCTAACTTTTACATCCCTGACTTTCTTGCCCCTCATTGCTTCTTCAATCTGGAAGACAGGCAATTATAAAAGAGACAAGACAAATGTAGGATCGAGATAAATGTAGTCCAGGCCCAGCCCTGACCTGGAGTATAATAGAAATAAATAGACTTGGAGCTGTCTAGGATAAAGGAGCACAGCCAGTGTCAGGGTCAGGGTGGGATACTCCAAATGTTTCTTTAGGAAACTGACAAAAGTCAGGATGGGGTATGACCACAATGTTTTGCATAAAGCCTAGTACTGTTGGACACTTGGATGAAATGGAGAAGAACATGACTTCCTGGGGTAGATGGAAGAAAGTACACCAAAACAGTTGAATCTGGTCTGCAGGGAACCTGTTGCAGTTCTAGAACCTCAGAGGCTGACTAGAACATTGTTTTGTGAGCCAGATTCTAGGTTTTTCTTTGAGATGAGCTTCAAGATGATTCCTTTGGGAAGAAACACTAATTTTTCATATTTTCACATTGCTCCATTTTTTTAATAGGTAGTGCGGGGGTTTTCCAAGAGGAATTTTAGACTCATTATAGCTTACATTTCACCACCAAGGATAATGACCTTTGAGCAGCACCACACTATGTCCTGGGTGTTCAATGTGGGCAACACACCCACAATCCTTGTGGAACATAAT
Source organism: Peromyscus attwateri (assembly GCA_902168425.1). Classification (NCBI taxonomy): domain Eukaryota; kingdom Metazoa; phylum Chordata; class Mammalia; order Rodentia; family Cricetidae; genus Peromyscus; species Peromyscus attwateri. The sequence goes on along the minus strand of CABHPP010111209.1, from coordinate 20,873 downwards.
CAATACCCACATGATTGGTTCCAAGGAGGAGTACTACGGGAGTTCAGAGAAGAGAGAACACTACATGAACCTGAGCAGCCACAGAGCCCACAGAAAGAAGGTATCACTAGCTAGCTTTTCAGAGAGAAACGTGCATGTGTCCCGATGGCAGGGAAACTATATTAAGGGAGATGATGAAAAATTTCATCTTATGTTGGAAAATCTTGGGAAGTAGATTTGAATGGGTAGGTAGAGTGGAAGATTGACAACTTTATATTGAGGGTACCTTTTCCCCCCAATACTTTGAATTGAACTCAAAGACATGTACGTGCTAGGCAAGCAAGCACTTTACCACTGAAGCTACATCCTTAGCTCCCTGAAGCACAGCATCCTTACAACAAAGGTGAAGATGGCAGACATGTCACATCCCAATGTGCCTTAAGGGTTGGCCATTGGCACATGTCCATATATATGTATGTGGAGAGAGAGAGAGAGAGAGAGAGAGAGAGAGAGAGAGAGAGAGAGAGTCTTATGTAGGCCTGGCTGCCCTTTAACTCAGTAGATAGACCAGGCTGACCTTTAACTCAGTAGGTAGACCAGGCTGACCTTGAACTTGAAGAGATCTGCCTGCCTCTTTCTTCTGTGTGTTAGGGTTAAAGGCCTATGTCATCAAGCCTGGCTACGGCCTAAGTATCATTTCACTAAGGACAGTTGAAAAACATTAGATTCAAGAAGGGAACCCTGGCTTCCCCTTAAAAAGTCATTTGGGAGCTCAGTATTGGGGCCCACTCCTTTCATCCCAGCACTTGGGAGGCAGATGCAGAGGGATCTCTGTGAACTCGAGGCCAGTCTGGTCTGTATACACTGTTCCAGGACAGCCAGGGCTATGTAGAGAGATCCTGTATCAATAATGCAAACTAAATCAAACAAAAACCACTTATTTTCCACACATCATCTCAAATATTATAGTTAACCTTTTTCAGTTGCTTCTCCTGGTTTGATCTTGCAGATAATCAGTTAGGTTTGTGCTATTTGTTTTGATATCCACTTTCCTAAGGGTGATACCGTGAATATTTAGAAGGATATGTGTGCATTTCTCATGTTAACTTGGTGTTGATCTGCCTTCTGCTAACTTGACTCAGGCAGCAAGAGACTGTGTATCTATGAGATAGATACTTTAGCAGAGAGCAGCAAAGATGTTTGTGGGGCTGACAGAGAAGAGAAGACAGATGATTGGGGAAGTGCTATGTGGCAGCTGCCATGAAAAGTGCAAGATGGGCCTACAGTTATGGATGGCCATGACTATTGTAAGAGACAATCACAGTGCTCCATCTTGAGAGGAGAAACCAGTCTGATACTGTGGTGAAAGAGGTTGGACGTCCTCCTTCTTGTGTGGCGGGCCTGTGCAACACAATTCATTTCCATACTGAGGCTGTGGGCTATTAACTGGCTTCACTTACTGGCATTCTGGAAATGTTTTTCTAAGAAATTAATTCCGTGGACTATGGAACCCATTACCACTCTGTTGATTCTAACCTTTCTGGCATGATTTTACTGGCCAAGAGCACACATGTCCATTTCATTTTCATCACTTTGGATAAAAATACTTGGAACAGAAATGCAAACTCTGTAATGGGTGCCTTTCAGGTGTGTTCAGTGCACTGACCTCCATCTCCATTCTTACAATATCACAAGCCCTGGAAAGTTAACGTTCCTTAAAAGGTGGCTTCAGATCCCTGGTACACAGTGAAAACAGCCAGCCTCCCCTGAATGGAGTTAGTGTGACCTCATCCATTCTCCTGCTATTGACAGCCTGTGGATCACAGTGAAGAGGAAAAGCCTGACTCGCAGGCTGATATGTGGCACCTCAAACGTACGACTCGATGTGGTGTAGGGCTCTAGACTCTAGTGCACACACTGGTATTTGACCTGAATCAATTGTTTAATATCTATGCTACTTTTGTATCTGTAAAATAAAGTGATGCTACCAAACAGGATTATCTTGGAAGTTAATTAGGTGATGTAAGACAAGTATTTAGAACACTAATTCCCACAAAAGAATAATGAATAATCAGATAATGGATTATAGGCCAGAGGAAGGACACAGTGCAATGCAGTACAGCGTAGGGCAGCTGACTATTGTTAGTACATACCAGAGACTGACAGCCAGGGGTACATTTTGATTGGTTCTAATTGATCAGATTGATTACTGTGTCCCTTTTGATTGGTTAGTTACTGTGCTGTATGGTCTATCAAATATTATTTATATCATCCCAGAATTTAAGTCAGTCCTGAAATATTTGTGTGTCCCAGAATATATGGAATGTCTGATAAAAACGTGGGTTCTTGGGCCCCTGGCCCCAGAGATTACAGTTCAGTTAATATAGAGCAGTCCAAGAATGATTTCAAATATCACCTTAGGTCTGCCTTCAGACAAATTGATTGAGGGGATCTGGAAGATGTTCTAGAAGAAGTAACTTTTAAGCCAAGAGCTCAAATTCTAGTACCTTTAAGCAGGGAGGTGGAGAGAGCAGTATGGGTCAAGAGATCATATTCTTTTCTGGGTGGTAACAACATGGATAAAACCATAGAAATGTCGGGAGGGAAGTTCAGAGTGCCTGGCTAGTGTGGAAGACAGGCAGCAAGATGTGGGAAAGGTCCTAGTTCTAAAGGAACTGTAAGCCATGCCTTTTCATTCTGTCATTAGGATAACGAGGGAATGGCCACCCAAAGTGCTGGAGGAGCAGCACAATAGGGTTGTAGTCACACAGCAGATCTCTGGTTCTTTAAGGGAACAGGATAACCAAGCCTGAGGCAGGAGACTGCCAATGAATCTTCTTGGGAAAACTATTAGTTTGTCAGCCCATTGTCTACCTGTGCTTTGGTCCCTTCCTTATTCTTTCCCATTATTTGACTCTTCCTCGACCTGCCCACACCAATCCCCCCAATCAAGTGCCTGTCTTCCTCCACAACTGGTGTGGCCTCCTGGATGAAGCCTCTGACCTGGCAGGCATGGGAATGGTGCTCAGGCAGGATTCCAAGAAAGAGGAAGAAGCAGGTGGCATAGCTGAGTTATAAGTAAACAAACATAAGACTCTACTTCTCTTCTTTATCTCCCCGTGGCTACAGAATTGATAGGACTGTGGCAGTAGCATTGTCTAGAAGAGCAGTGTGGACCATGTGCTTAGCACATACTTGCCTGGGAAAGAATGGTTTATCTCCAGCAAGGAACCTCTCTGTATGGATTATGTGATGCGGCTTCTACCGAGACTAGAAGGAGCTGTGATGATGCCCTAACCATCATTGGTGCACAGGAACTGTTTTTATTCATCCTTTGGATCTTATTTCCCTTTTTTTTGTTTCCACTTTACAAACAGGACAGGGGGCAGTTACTTTTCCACTAGTTACTCATTCTCAAATATGTATTAGCTAGGCAAGCCATCTAGCTGTCCTTGGTTTATTTGGTATTACTTTGCCAAAGTAAAGAAGAAATCCTTCTCATCACAAAACTCACATCACAAAGCCATCCCCAGCCATGTTCCTGGGACGAGCAAGGCACAGGCGTGAACTAGAGCACGTCTGCTTTGCCCTTCTCTGCTCTACTCCTGGGGGTTCTGAGGTGCAGGATCTCTGACAGCAAGAACTACAGAAAGAGCATGAAGCAAGTTTCTAAAATGGTCATAATTTTCCATGTTTTAAAATCCTAGGATTAGTTCTCAGAAAACCATTTCTTTAATTATTAAAAGAAAGTTATGAGTAATGTTTTCTTCTCTCGCCAGCTGACTATTTGTCAAGACTCAGCTGTACCTACTGATAATCAGGATTAGGAAGCGCTGGCTATTAAGTGGGAACTATATATTTAATTGTTACTGCAAGAAAAATACAAATTACTGGTAAATGCTGAAGAATTGAAACAAAGTACCCCTTTTTTTCTTTTGTAAGAATGTGGATGCTTACCAAATGCGTCCACATGGTTTCAATTAAGCAGAGGAATGTTAAATGTAAAGCTAAATTGATGAAAATAACCAAACTTTCTGACAAACCAATAAATTGGAGTCCAGAAATCATTGCCCATACTGTATGGCAGCCAGAGAAACACTGCTAGATCATCAATTTCTAGTTAATTTTTTCAGTGAGTTTATACTTAAAAAGAAAGAAGGAATGTTAGGGAAGTCATTTCGGTTCTCTCAAGCTATAAACAGAGAGTGTGCATTGGACATAGACCGTATTCTTCACTGTATGCAGTTGAGTTGATTGTTTATTCTTTTTGCCATTTCCTTACTGAAATTTTTGGAAACTTAAGACAGTTTTCAGGGACCTCTCATGTCAACATTTTGGCAAATGAGCTGGTAGAATGCTAGTTAGTGAACTATTTTTCTAAACTTCTTGGAATCATTCCACAGAAGGCAATCCTTACTCCTTTATAATGATGTTTTAATTTCCTTCCTCTGAAATTTTTTATTTCTTCAAGTGACTGTCACATTGAGACAACCAGCTACCACAAAAATTATGAGTTTGGAGAAGAAAATTCTTATTTTCTTGCCTAAATCAGGGTAAAATTACACAGTCAGAAACCTAACTCTGCACATTTCTGCTTATGTCAGAAATTTCCATTTCTAATACAAAAACTTACGTCTGAATAGGTCTTTTTATTTTGTGAGAATTGTCAGGATTTAAATGTTTTAAGCCAAGAAAGGGAAGCAAAAGCCATCTGAACCATGGTGGCCTCCCTATGACACGAAATTAGCATTTTTTTTTTTTTTTTGGCTGAAAGATCACCTGGGAATGGATCCTTCACATCCTGGTCCCCACTGTCCTGTAGAGTTTACCTAAGACTGTCTTGTTGAGAAAGTAAGACTGATGCTTAATAAAAGGGGAAGTCTCTCAGAATGTTTCAGAGGGCCATTGTCCAAAGCTGGGCCAATAGATTCAGCCAAAGGCCCATTTCAAAACTGATTGATACTATGTATGGCTTCCTAAAGATACTGGAGAATAATCATCTTTAAAAATCAGGTGGTCACTCAACACATCTATCTGATTATCGACCAACAGCTATGATTTCTTTTCAAAATTGATTTTGGGGCACTGCTATGAAGTTTTCTCCTCTTCCTCCTCTTTGTCTTCGTCTTCTTCTTGAGACTGGATCTGTGTATGTAGCCTGAACTGCCCTAGAACTTACTGTGTAGACCAGGCTCTTTCAAGCCCTGGGTTAAAGGTGTGTGCTACCATACCCAACCCCTTGTGCTTCTTAATCTAGGGTTCAACCCCTTTCTCAGTGTCACTCAAATTCACCTGCAATTTCAAATTAAAGTTGATTTAAATGTAATATTAATTTACTTAAACAACATTTTAATCTTTATTGCCTATTTAAATGATAACCAGAGGGGAAAATAAAGCAATTGTGTAAGTGTGGTACTAAAGGATCAAATTTAAGGCTTAATGCTCACATGCTAGGTAAGTACCTCAACCTCTACATAGAGTTAGTCTTGGTTGAGGGCAGTTAAGATAATTTTTCCTGAATTGCACTTGCAGCCACTTTTTTTTGTTGTTGTTTTTTGTTTTTTTGAGACAGGGTTTCTCTGTGTAGCTTTGCACCTTTCCTGGGTCTCATCCTGTAGACCAGGCTGGCCTCGAACTCACAGAGATCCACCTGGCTCTGCCTCCCAAGTGCTGGGATTAAAGGTATGCGCCACCACTGTCAGGCACAGCCACTTATTTTTAGAGGTGATAACTTCAAACAAATGCTCAATTAACATTACTACTGTAGTTAAATAAGTGGGGGTGGGGTGCTCTATTAACCACACACTTAAGACTTCTTATCGTTCTAGTTTCATGTTATCTACACATTCAACAAACTCAAAGCTCTTATGTATTGTTCAAATCAAAGATAAAGATTTGAATTTCTAAATTCTGTAATAAGCTATTATGTTTCTCCAAGTTTAGTTGACCTATAAATATTGATATAGTACCCAAGCCCTTTGTTTAGCTTTGGTTTGCAAGGATAAAGAATATTACATAATTTCTGTCCTTGAAATACAAAAAAAGATGTTTATTTTATTTTATGTGCATGAATGTTTTGCTCATGTACATGTCTATATGTCTTGTGTATCCTGGAATTGAGTTAGGGGTGGTTGTGAACCACCTGTGGGGACTGGGAATTGAACCCAGGTTTTCTTCAAGAACAAGTGCTCCTAATAACTGAATTATCTCTCCAGCCCCAATTCATGACTTTTAATAGCTCTCAACTATGATGGTAATGATTATGCACTGTTGATAAATATGCTTTCAGCAGCCATACATTCATTTAGTATGGTAAAACAATCCCTAGCATTGTATTCCTAATGCTCTGTCTTAGGGTTACTATTGCTGTGTAGAAATACCATCACGAAAGCAACTTGAGGAGGAAAGGGTTTATTTGGCTTACACATCTATATCACTGTTCATCACTGATGGAAGTCAGGACACAAGCTCAAACAGGGCGGGAACTTGGAGGCTGATGTAGAGACCAGGAAGGAATGATGCTTACTAGCTTGCTCCTCATGGTTTGTTCAGCCTGCTTTTTTTCATAGAACCCAGAGCCACCTTCCCAAGGATGGCACCACCCACACTGGGTGGGGCCCTTCCACATCAGTCACTAATTAAGAAAACGCTCTACAGACTTTTTCTCAAATGTGGTTCCCGCCTCTCCAATGACCCTAACTTGGTTCAGGTTGACATAAAATTAGCCAGCACATGCTCTCAATTTATTTAGTACCTGATGTATGATAGATACTGGACAGGGCTTAGAGAAGTCTTGTGCTCTGTGATCATGATTTTCATCTAAAAATTCACCCTGAAAGACTTCATCAGGAGCTTTGATGTCATCAAGGTTGACTGTACTTGTTGATTTGGAAGTGTTGACTATATACAGACAGGGATGGATTGCAGAGAGCAAACCTGACTATTAAGTTTAGCGTGACAATTGAGGATTTCTGATTCTTATTCTGTAACCAGCCATCCCTCTAATTTTATCCTCCTTTCTTCTGGTTTGGGTCATGTGCGTCAGTCTTCTCATTTCTTCATTGTGTTTGTATCTCTCACCCATACTTTCTTTAGCTTCCCATCTACTCCTGACAATTATTTCTCTTCAGTGCTATTTTATTTTCAACTAAATTTTGTCCACTTCAACACTAACATTTTTGGAAATGGCAGGAATGTCTGATCATCATGATGGACATGCTACTTAAAAATCGTTATACATGACCACTCTTATTATATTTACTTTCTCTAAACATTCCCAAGATGATTGCTGACTGTTTCCAAAAGGAATGGATACATGTAATAGTAAATAAGCAACATCACTCCTTACATCACCGTGTCAGCCTTTCAGGACAAGTCCGTGTGGCTGTTCTGGTAAAACACTAATCACATTCAGGTTTAGCAGCCATTTATTATGAAGAGTCAATTATGTATAGACACAGGCTCTTTAATAATACATTTTTATTTAACAGATAGATGCCTTGAGAACTTACCATGTTGTATCATACATAGAAAATGATATTTGATTTAATGTATTGGGAAAATCCATTGGGTGTAAAATGCCTCAGAAAGTCCTTTGAGCTTTATTTTACCAAAATAATTGTGGAAAAGTTTTCCATACCCCAGAATCTATAGACAATGAACAACAAAACAAAGTGTGAAATTTTAAGATAAGAATGTCATCGATACTTTTATTTGATTTTAAGCACAGTGTAGAATAAAACAGAAGTCAATTATGAGGGAAAACATACATTTCCTTTTGTTTTTGACTTTTTCCTGCTTATGAGTCATAATAATATACATAACAAACACAACTGTGTAACCTATATAATAATTTGTATTGTGCTAGAATGTTAATGTGGATATTAAAACTGAGTGGACTGGATGAATCCAATTCATATATTCACACCAACTCACCCATTATTTGCTATCAGGAAATTGTGTTCCTGACCTCTGGTGGGTTCCGTCATGTCTTCCACCACTGCTCACTTTCCAGTTTCTGCTAACTTCAAGGAAGACGTCAGAAAGCAACTCGAAAAAAAATGTCTTAGTTCTAATTTATGCTAGGCCATAACCTAGACTCCATCTCCACACTGAACACTGAAAATCCCCTCAAATTTAACAGTAATTGTGGTGGTGTGGTTTGAGCAGGACCATCTCCGTATGTTCGCGTGTTTGAACACTTGGTCCTAACTGGTGGTGCTGTTTTGGAAGATTGTGGAGCCTTTAGGAGGTGGAGTCTCAGGGGAGGAACTCAGTCACTAGAGGAGGGCTTTGAGGCTGTAGAAAGTGACCCCACTTGCTCTCCTCTCTCTGCTTTCTGAATGAGGTCACAATGTGCCCAGTCACTTCCCACTCCGGCCACCATGCCTTCTCTGTCATGATGAGACTGTATCCCTTTCTAAATGGCGATCCAAAATTAACCTTTCTTCCTCTAAGTTGTTTTTCTCAGGTATTTGACCATAGCAAGGAGAAAAGCAACTAATACAAATGATAATAAAAACAGCCAGCTGGGCAGTGGTGGTGGCGCACACCTTTAATCCCAGCACTCGGGAGGCAGAGGCAGGCGGATCTCTGTGAGTTCGAGGCCAGCCTGGTCTACAAAGCGAGTTCCAGGAAAGGCGCAAAACTAAAACAAGAGAAACCCTGTCTCGAAAAACAAAAACAAAAACAAAAAACAAAAAACAAAACAAAAAAAACAGCCACAGCAACACCAATGATAATAGCTGTCATTATTCATGAAACCAAGGATTTTAAACACATCCTTTTAGTAATTCATGCATGCGTCTGTGCTGTATGTCCTAGTATTATTCTATATCTTTATTTTATAGCCAAGAAATTGAAGTTTCAAGAAACTCAGCATCTGTTATAGCTCGGACATGGTTTTAATAACTCTTAATGAGGCTCCTTTGGAATGTTCCCCTCTGACATTTTGGAATTTGTAATGTATGAATGACATTATGATAAGTGGTTTGAACATAAATTCAAAGCCGGTGCCAACCATTATTGTTTGAATAACATTATGGAAATGTGTACATTTGTGTGTATGTGAATATATGCATTTGGGACAAGTACCCAAATGCAGCGTGTAAACTGTGCAATAAACATACTATAGAATTACTAAATCTGAATGACATACTTAAAATACTGTTTCATTTGTTACTAGCATCAGAAAAACATTTTAAAATGATGTAATAGTAGACTAAAAATTTGGAGGGATATTAAAATGATATGGTGGTCTCTATATTTAGCTAGAAACCCATGGGACCTTGGGGCAGTATTTTAAAAAATAGTTTTGTGCATGCAACTTTTCCTTTGTGGCTGTAATAAAGGATATTTTGTTAGTAGATCAGTTTATGTTAAATCCCTTCCTGAACTTCAGAAAAACTAGGCTTTCCCTTCTAAGTAATATTTCTCCTATCACTCTAAAGTCCAACGTTTTGGGAAGGAACATTTAGACCCTTGATGTTGTGGCTGCGGTGGTATATATCACTCACTGAGCAGAACTCGAGGGCTTTCATTTCCCGTTATGGGAAATACAATCTGGCTGAGATGGAGAATGTTCTTTAGAGAGCAATGTTTGTGGGTCACTTCAAAGTTGTGCACGCTTACCCAGAGCTCCTTGAGGGACGTTTGTGAGCATCAGCATTCCTGTGTCATTTTTAGTTCAGAAATGTGCATTTCTCCTCCTCATTGACCCCTCCTTCCTGTTTTTCTGGTAGCTTTGCTGATTCAAAATGCCTCCCTCAGGATGTAGTACAGAGGCCAGGGATACGATGCCAAACAAGCAGCAGGATTAAGAGTAATTGAGGCCCCTGGGTGTATTTCTTTACTTTATCAGCAGTTTGATAACTAAAGGCTATAAACTTGGAATAGTGAGTCTAATTCCCTGTAGACTCTTTGGTTCAGAATTCAACTTCTACATAATTTTATAGAAAACAACAATGGCTTTGGATTTTAGGGGGAAAATGAGTTTTGGTTCTCTAGATATATCATAATATGATATCTTTCAATGTTTAGAAGCTATGATGGAAGAGAAGCCCAAGTTGATATCATTCTTATTTCTAAATTAATTTTTAGAATTGCCTTTCCCCATGGATTGCTTAGCATAGCACGTAACAAACTCAAATAAATGTTTTAGATGAAGATATTCATTGTGCAAAACCCAGTTGGATCCAAAACCCATTGCCTTTATACATCCATGCAAAATGAGTTCTAAACAAGCACAAAGTAAAATGGCAGTTATGAAGCAAAGCTGTCATAGAATCCATTAATTTGTATGTTAGCTTAAAAACAATTTAAAAAGTTTAACAAACACTAAGAGCAGACTAGGTATCTTGTCTTGTGCCATGTGTTGAGGGTAAAACATGTGGTTTCTGTAGTAAAGAAGCATCTAGTGTAGAGTAGTGTTGTAGTGTTCTTCCATAAATACATGCTATGCCATCCTCTGCTGCATTTATTAAGATTATATTAGATCTTCTGATAAGGAAGAGTATGAGTTTTTTTTCCTTTTGGTTTTTTGAGACAAGGTTTCTCTGTGTAGCTTTGTGCCTTTACTAGAACTCACTCTGTAGCCCAGGCTGGCCTCGAACTCACAGAGATCCACCTGGCTCTTCCTCTCAAGTGCTGGGATTAAAGGTGTGTGCCACCATGCCCAGCTAGATTATGAGTTTGAAGTATATAATCTTAGATCTACTATGTAAACTGTAGTATATTAATAAGTAATAATGCAAGAAAGTGCCCTGCCGTCAAGTACATTTGGAAATGCTTTATTAGGCAAAGTCAAGCAGGATTTCCTCCATGACGCTACAGGAGAAGGGATGTGTTCAGCATTTGTCAAACTTGCCTGACTTCAGATCCCTCCCCTTAAATATCTCACAGACTCTCATGGAACACAATTTTATTTTAAAGAGATACTAACCATCTTAAAACTTTATTATTAGTATTATTGGATATTATTATTATCCAGCTGGATAATAATAAAGTTTTAAGGTGGTTAGTATCTCTTTAAAATAAAATTGTGTTCCATAGGAGTCTGTGAGATATTTCAAGAACAGAGGGGGAGAACAAGGAATAAGAGACCATGGTAAATGGAGACCACATGAGACTAGGAAGAAGCAGGGTGCTAGAGAGGTCCACAGAAATCCACAAGGATACCTCCACAATAGACTACTGGCAATGGTCAAGAGACAGCCCGAAATGACCTACTCTGGTGATCTGATGGCCAAATAGCCTAATTGTCATGCTAGAAACCTCATCCAATGACTGAGGGAACCGGATGCAGAGATCCACGGCCAGGCCCCAGGTGGAGCTCCAGGAGTCCAATTGGCGAGAAAGAGGAGGGTTTGTATGAGCGAGAATTGTTGGGACCAAGGTTGGAAAAAGCACAGGGACAAATAGCCAAACGAATGGAAACACATGAACTATGAACCAATGGCTGAGGAGCCCCCAACTGGATCAGGCCCTCTTGATAAGTGAGACAGTTGATTAGCTTGATCTGTTTGGGAGGCATCCAGGCAGTGGGACCGGGACCTGTGCTCAGTGCATGTGCTGGTTGTTTGGAACCTGGGGCTTATACAGGGACACTAGGCTCAGCCTGGGAGGAGGGGACTGGACCTGCCTGGACTGAATCTACCAAGTTGAACTAAATCCTCAGGGGAGTCTTTGCCATGGAGGAGAT
>CABHPP010111208.1:0-29826 GCA_902168425.1 Peromyscus attwateri | reverse complement strand
GAGCCATGTGGCAAGGTATAGGTTTATAAAAATGGATTAATTTAAGCTATAAGAACAGTTAGTAAGAAGCCTGCCATGGCCATACAGTTTGTAAGCAATGTAAGTCTCTGTGTTTACTTGGTTGGGTCTGAGCGGCTGTGGGACTGGCAGGTGAGAGAGATTTATCCTGACCGTGGGCCAGGCAGGAAATCTCTAGCTACAGTTAGTTCATTGAATGCCCTCAATCCATGGTACTCTCATTCAGAATATACATGTATTCACATATCCTAAAAATGGCAGATTATACAAATGGACAGTATCACTCAAAGCCTGCCTGGGCAAAACCAAACATTGAGCATAAGAAAATAAAAGTCACATATTGAAATTTTCAAAACTGATGATGTGTGCATATGTGTACACTTAGACAGAAACATTTTTTTTTTTTTTTTGGTTTTTAGAGACTGGGTTTCTCTGTGTAGCTTTGCGCCTTTCCTGGAGCTCACTTGGTAGCGCAGGCTGGCCTTGAACTCACAGAGATCCGCCTGCCTCTGCCTCCCGAGTGCTGGGATTAAAGGCATGCGCCACCAACGCCTGGCCAGAAACATTTTTAATGTGAAGAATATTTGATGCATGACCAGTCTCTGAATAGAGTTCTGAACTTAACTTTTTTCATCATAATTGTAATTAAAAAATAACCATGATGTTATTAAAAAGGAAGGAAACATTATAGTAAATATTTTGTACTTAACTATGTTAGGATTTCATACTAGTATTTAAATTGCTTTTGTCAAACTTTATACGTTTACTGTATTGATTTTTATGATACTACCCTATTCATGTTTCAAATATTTTTGTTAGTTCTGAGTTTATTTATTTAGTAACTACATGCTTTAAACAGCAAGTTCTTTTTGATGGAGGTGTCAATAATGACTTCTTCGCCTTCTAATCCAAGAACACAATTGATCATATCCTAATCAAGATGGAAGGGAGAGTATATTGATATAGTATAAAAAAATAACATGAAGTAGTGAGCGAGAATTGTTGATGGTTCTTGGAGGAAGTTTCAGGGAAGTAGTAAGAGGTAGATGCAATAAAAAACAAACAAACAAAAACCATTGTATGAAACAACAGTTGATGCTTAAAGAGGCTATGGGTTTGAAGGGATGAAGGAGAGGTATGTGGAAGGATTTGGAGGGAAGAAAGCAAAGGAGGAAATGATGTAATTATAGTATAATCTCAAAATACAAATGAAATAATTAAAATGCATTTTATATTGGTACTAACTTTTCAAAGAATAAATATAAAACATTTTTAAAATAGAAATAAAAATGAATACAACATGAGATAATGAAAATTATTATTTTCCTTCACCTAATATGCTTTGCCTGTCCATATAACTCAGGCACGTTAGAAGAAGGTATTGTTTCCCTGGCATTAGAGATACAGATGGTTGTTTGCCATCATGTAGGTTCTGGGAACTGAACCCAGATACTGTGAAGGAGCAGGAAGCACCCTTAGCCACCTAACAATTTCTCCCACCCACTTGAGATTTGCTTTGAATTTCTATCCTCTTATATTTTTTTATGTACAAAATATTTTCTTTTCTCTTGGTGGGCATTGAGTGCTATATTCATATACATTGTACATTTTTGACTGCAGTTGATATTTTAGATATGAAAATAAAATTATATTTAATTAAATTAATTTTCTTATTAGGTTAAGGAGTATATTTTATTACACCCTTTTCCACAGTGATATTCCTGTGTAGAAGTTAAGAACATTTTAGATTCAGTTCTCAAACATAATGTCTTTCTCATTGGAAACACATCAAGTACTGATATAGTTAACTGTGCATATTGGAGCTTTACAGGACAGGGAAAAACTAAAATCCAATAGTTATCTATGCTGTTGGTCATTTTTCAAAGCTGGGAGAAAAATCATAGATTATTTTGCTACATTAGAGTTACTTTGTGAAGGTCAATTATTTGGAGGAATACAACAAGGAAATTTTTATGTATAAGTTTAAAAATATTGCTCATTTTTTGCCAAATGCACAAAAATGCAAAAACATTATAAGGAAAAAGTTTTGATAAAATATTCAAAAATCACTATGTCCTCCCTGCTGTTCACTTCAGCTCATTCAGAATCTGACACTTTTGCCATTTCTTAATGAAGGTATCAAATATGTGTTTAGAATTGTATTAGTTTCCAAAATGGTGAAAAGAATGACCTCCTTTAAAATGTTAAGAAATGTAAGGTATTAATTACTGTAGGTTATCAAGGAGATGGGAGAGATAGCTGTTGTTTTTCCTCTACCATGTCTTTGATAGTAGAAAATAGATGAACAATCAATTCCATGTTAATAAAACTCTTGTAATGTAACAAAATACTACATCAATATTTGCTCACTAATATTTTATGATTAATATCTCACATTTAATAGTGTATCAGCATGCAAGTCAGGTAAGCAAAATTTTAATAGAAGGAAGGGGTGCTTTTATGGAAATGTGGGTCATTGGTTTGCTGATATGCCATGCTGAACACTTTAGTGTAAAGAATTGTTTCCATTATAAACACCATTTTAGAGAGTTTAAAAATATAACCTATAAAGATAGATGCCAACTTTAAACTCCTTCTGTAATAGATTTGGCACTTGAGAGCAATTTTTTCTTTACAATTTTTAATGACCAAAAAATTGATCTGGCTTGCCTTTGAGTTACCGTGAATTGGAACAAATTGTTAATTATGTTCAGCTGCAATTTAAGGGCTTAGAAAACCTCCAAACAATGACTATGATTTCAATAACAGTTGGCAAGTGATTAGTCCAGAGTTATAGTTGGATTGTATGTACCATGTAATAGAAGAGGCATAAGGTAGAACATTTAACCTTGAAGAATTCTTTACCTAATTCTCAAACGAAATTTGTGTGGTGCTCTTAGGGTTTGTAGAAATTTCCTGACAATTCTTCATAACATAATTTTTCATCAGGGCAGACTTCAGTAAAAAAGAAAATCAACATTATATATAGAAAGGAGTGAGTAGAACTAGGAGTAATAAAATAATCATATTACAACACAATAGGAATTTAAGACTAATCATAGGAACATGTCTAAAACATACGTGCATTGTAGTGTGAAACTGTTGCACTGTATTTGTTTTTTTAACTAGATTTTGTAAAACAAAATAAAAACACATGATACAACAACAGGTTGTATGAATTTGAGAGGACTTATTTCCGTGATTATAGATTACTCTTTACTTTCTACAAGATAGATGCAAAAAACAAACAAACAAAAAACATCTTTACTCTTGCCAAAAACTTTTGGCTATATGCCCACATGAACAAGAACACTGTGTACTTTCAATATGTCCTATTTATACTATTTTTTGAAAAACTCCTATATCATGTATTTTGATCATGTTTTTCCTCTCATAGATTTTCCATATCTTTCTACCTACCCAACATTATGTTTCTCTCCCTCAAAAAAAAAAAGCCAAGCCAAAATAAACAAATAAAACAAAAAAGAAACACACATACACACACACACACACACACACACACACACACACACACACACACAAAAAAAAAAAGAAATCAGAATAAACAAGCAGAAGATCAATAAGACAAAAATGTCAAAACACAGCAAAATGAGACAAAAAGACTACAAAGGCTATTGAGTTTGTTTTATGCTGGACAACTACTCTTCTTCATGAAGCCTGCCTTGAAGTATGGTTAATATACCCATTGAGATTCATTGGAAACAACTGGTTTTTCCTTTGACAGTTTATATAAATTTCAGATAGCTCCTTGATTAGGGGTGGAAGCCTATGACCACTTACCCATTTCAGTGCTGGGACCCTGACCTGGCCTGATCCTGTGGAGGCTTTGTGTAACCTTCCATTGTCTCTGTGAGTTTGTAAATGCAATGGTACTATTGTGTCTGAGAGACAATGTTTCCTTGGAGTCAACCATCATCTCTGGTTCTTATGGTCTTTCCACCTCCTCTTCCTATCTGAGCCTTGAGGGGAAGGCTTTGATGAAGACATCATATTTGGGGCTGACTGTGTGTTCCAAAGTCTCTTTCTCTCAGCACATTGTGCAATTGGGGTTCTCTGGCTTTATTCTCATCTACTACAAGAATAATCTTCTTTGATGAGTGTTGAACAAGGCACCAATCTTTGGGTATAGTAGTATGTCATTAAGAGCCTTTTTATTGCTATGCTCTAATAGCAGAATAATAGTATTATGTTTTTCTGTAGTTCCATGAACTAGCTAGTCACAGGTTCTTGGCTACTATAGCAGTGTCAAGCATAGGTACCATCACATGCAGTAGGCCTTAACTCCAATTAGTTTGTTACTTCCATAACATTTATGCCAGTGTAGCAGCAGTATATCTTGTAGGCAAGTCACTACAGTAGGTCACAGGTTTGTAGCTGGGTGATAGTGATGATTACCTTTATTCACCCTTAGTGTGCAGAGTACTTTCCAGTACCACAAATGATAGTCAGCAGGGGTGAAGCTTCTAGTTATGCATAAGTTGATGACATATGTTAGTGTTCTTTTCAGCACTAGGGCTTTTCCCTCATGTTGAGAAGAGTAACCACTAACCTTGGCAATAGTATGTGATGTTTAGGGGTTTTCATAAGACTCATTTGGCCAGTGACTCAACAAGATGTAACCTATTCCTGTCACTGGAGGTTTTACATGGTAGCATAATATGTCTAGTGTGGGAGCACACAGAAGCTCCCTAGTAAGGCCTTACTCAAGTTCAGAAAGTCTGAGCTTGCTTTACCCAGCAGGGCTGCATAATAGGATGATTTGGCCAAGGGCGTGAGTACCAAGTGTTTTGAAGGGTCTACACTTGGCTCTACATTGTGCTTTGATCTTAAAAGGGGGAGGTCTTCTGCCTCTCCCCTTGGTAGTGTATAAAAACCCATTAGAATAAAACTCGAGGTGACTGGGTATTGACCCAGGGCCCTCCTGAAGCTATCCTGTGTCTGTCTTGATTGTGTCTGTCTATATTTCTATCTAATACTTCCTCATTCCTCTCTCCTCCCTGTAGTTTGCAGTTTTCCCGTGTCCTGAGGGCCAGACGGGACAAATCTCTCACCCATAGTCCTACAGCCTTTTATGAAAGAATCACACAAAGGCTTAATATTATTTATAACCGGTCGGCCATTAGCTCGGGCTTATTACTGACTAGCTCTTACACTTAAATTAGCCCATAATTCTTATTTATGTTTAGCCACGTGTCTTCTACCTTTTCTCAGTTCTGCCTTCACATCTTGCTTCCTCTGTGTCTGGCTGCTGACTCCTGACTCTGCTCTTCCTCTTCCCAGCATTCCTTTAGTCTGCTTGCCCCACCTATACTTCCTGCCTGGCTATTGGCCAATCAGTGTTTTATTAAACCAGTGTACAAGGGCATTATCCCACAGCACCTCCACCCAAGAACTCTTAAACAGGTCAGATCTGGTCTCTGGCAATCTAGCTGGAGCATTGGCCACCCCATTACTTGGTGACTTCATTTAGATTCCTTTCTTAAATGTATATATATTCGAGGAAGCTTCTATAATAGGTTTACATATGGCCTCTGAAATGTCTCTTAGTGTTAGTTGTCCCTTACCATATTCTCTCCCTTACCATTCTTTTCCATCACTGTCTTTATTTAATCCTCCCACTCCAGTCCACCCCTTCTTCCATCTCTCCATCACAATATATTCTATTTCTCCTTCCTTAGAAAACCCCTCCCTCCTACCTTGTCCCTTACTAGATACCTAACTTCTGTGGTTAAATAGATTGTAGCATGGATATAAAAGACTTAAGGGCCTAGCATCCCCATATATAAAAATCATATAGTATTTGTCTTTTTCATTTGACTTATTTCTCTTGGAATGATTTATTTCTAGCTCCATTAACTTACCTGTGAATTTCATTTTTCGTAACAACTGAATAATATTCCAAAATTCAAAATTGTCATTCTTGAAATAATTATTATATGACTTATTTTTAAATTTCTCTAATTTTATTAGTTATTTGAGAATTTCATACAGTTTATTTCATCATATTCTATGAAATATGATTATATCTACCCCCATTTATTCTCTCTAATATCCCCATTTTGTCCACCTGTCCCAACATTCTCCCTCCCAACTTCATTTTTTAATTAATTGCTTGAAAATATCTTATACTATCTTTTGTTCATATCCATTTCCCTTCCCAAATTACACTGAGATCCATCCCTCTTCCCTACTCACCCAACCTTGTGTCTTTTCTAAAAAAAATCCACCCATTCCAAGTGTACTGCCCATGTATTCTTGGATGTGTGGCTTCCCACTGGAGCATGACTAGTTTACCAGGGCATACACTCTTATTACTGACTCTCCTCCCAGCAGATATCAAAACCCAGTCACTCCTCAGCTGCAGATAAACTTTGTGCCTACCCATCTCACAACACCATGGTTTTGTGTGGATTGAGCTAGCATAGGGCTTGTGCCTATTGTCATAACCACTGTGAATTCATATGTCCTGTCCTTCTTTTTCTGCAAAACACTGTTTTCTTCTTTGTCGTCATCCACCACTTCTGGCTCTTAAGATCTGTCCTCTCCTCAACAGTGATTTCTGAGCCTTATTGAAGAAGGAAATGTGATACAGAGCCCCACATAGGGATATGCATTCTGTAGTCCTTATTCTTTCTATCTTGATGAGTTTTCAATCACTGTCTACTGCAAAAAGCAACTTCTCTTATGAGGGTTGAGAAATGCATTAATCTATGGGTATAATGTTAAATCATTGGAAGTTACATATTAATGCTATGTCCATTTAGCAAAATAATAGTAGTAGATTCCCTCCTAGAGGCTATGACCTGTCTAGTCTTAGGTTCTTGGCCTAATGAATGGGCCAGGTATAGGTTTCATCTTGGGGAGTAGGACTTAGAGTCAGAAAGTGGTTGGTTACTCTCACAACATTCTCACTACTATTGCCCTAGTAGGCATGACTTTCAAGGCTAGTTGTTATTTTAGTTCACAGTGTTTATAGCTGGGTAAGGTTTATATTTTTATCTTTCTGTAGCATGCATAGACTCTTCCAGAACTATGAAAGCCTTGCTCACAGCACTACTGTTTTCCATGAGCTGCTATTACAAAGAGGGCTCCTCAAGCTCTGTTTACAGTTTTCAATTGTTTTTCTATTCCAAGTTCCATAGTCTTACAACTTTATGCCCCAATCCCCTCCCCCAAAAATGAAACCAAAACAAAACAAAAGAGAAAAACCCCAATATGCTCAGTTCTTCACAACAATAAACCAGTTTATGTTACTAACTTTTCCATTAGCTAGTTTTTTGTTGCTGTGATTTTAAAAAATAACATGATGAAGAGAACTTATACAACACAGAAATTATTTTCGGCCTATGGTTCCAGAATGTTAAGTACATAAAGGTAGGGATGAGGCAGCAGGAGGGTATTGTGGCTGGAACAAAATGTTGAGAGCCCACATATTTAACTGTAAGCAAGAAGCATAGAGAGAAATTGGAAATGGTGTGAGTGTTTAAACTCTAAACTTCAGCCTCCAGTGACATTTACTCCTAGAAGGCCACACCTCCTAATCCTCCTCAAATAATGCCACCAATTAGGACCAAAGTATTCAAATACATGAGGCTATGAGAGACTTTCTTTCTTATTAAAATCGATACAAGGGTCTTATTGTCAAGTTATAGAGAATAACCTAGGGGATTTCTTTATCACAGGAAATGGCCAAATTTTTCCACTTTATGTGTCTTTTTGAATGTCTTGAAGCTCTTCGATTCTCTCTGGTCTTTATAGAAATAATTTACAACTAATTGGTACATTACAACTAGGAGAAGAGAGCCAATGTGCTATTATAAGTTTGCTAGTTTTATCTTCTCTAAGAGAAAAATAGAAGAAAGTCAGGGAATTTTGCTGAGAGCCTCCTGTGTCAATCTGTGCATTGGCAATGTAAAAACTTTCATAGTGCCTCAGTTCATGTTCAAAGGTACAAAGCATTTTGTCCATCGTTTTTAGGGTTGAAATTAGTACAATTGTACCCATTGTTTTTGGGGCTAAAATTATTAAAATTATTTTAAAATTTCCAAATTTCTTAACAAGAAGCACAATTTTTTATTTTATTGAAAATTATATTGAATTGGTTTTGTGTATTTTTTTATCTTTTCTTTTTTATTTAAGAAAAATTTCCACTCATTCTACATATAAACCACAGATTCCCCTCCCATTCATCCTCCTACTCTCCCTCCATCTCTACCCCCCCCACCCACCCTCCATCCCCTCCTCCAAAAGGATAAGGGCTCCCATGGGGAGTCAGCAAAGCCTAGTGCATTCAGTTGAGGCAGGACCAAGCTACTCCCCCATGCATCAAGGCTGAGCAAGGCATCCCACCATAGGTAATGGGCTCCAGAAAGCCAGCTCATTCACCAGGGATAGATCCTGATCCCACTGCCAGGGGCCCCTCAAACAGACCAAGCTATACAACTGTCTGAGGGCCTAGTCTGATCCCATGCAGGTTCCACAGCTGTCAGTTAAAGTTCCTGAGTGTATAGGGGCTTGGTTCAGTTGTTTCTGTAGATTTCCCCATCATGATCTTGACCCCCCCTTGCTCATATAATCCCTTTTCCCTCTCTTTGACTGGACTCCCAGACCTTGGCCTGGTGCTTGACTGTGGATCTCTGCATCTGCTTCCATCAGTTACTAGATGAAAGCTCTATGATCACAGTTATGGTATTTACCAGTATGATTACCAGGGTAGGCCAGTTCAGGCACCCTCTCCACTATTGCTAGTAGTCTAATCTTGTGGATTCCTGTGAATTTCCCTAGCACCAGTTTTCTCTCTAACTCCATAATTGTTCCCTCTATTAAGATGCCTCTTTCATTGCTCTCCCACTGTTACCCTCCCCCAGCTCAACCATACCATTCCCACATGTTTTCATCCCCCCACCTCTCCCCTCTATTCCTATCCCTCGCCCCCAGTTTACTCAGGAGATCTCATCTATTTCCATTTCCCAGGGTGATCCATGTGTCCCTCCTTAGGGTCCTCCTTGTTAGCTAGCTTCTCTGGAGTTGTGGGTTGTAGTCTGTTTACCCTTTGCTTTGCATATGTGCATACATATATCCCACAACAGATTTATAGAAGTCATAGGACAACTTTTAGAAGTTGATTCCCTTTTTTCATTATGTACACTACAGGTATTGAACTCAGGTCATAATGCTTAACCTTGGTGAGTACCTTTATCAGTTGGGGAATTGTGCTAGCTCTTAATTTATTTTGTGAGACATGATGTCCTTCTGTAGTAAAATCTAGCCTCAGACTCTCTATGTCTACCAGCCTGGCCTTGAACTCCTGATCCTTCTGTCTCAGACTCTGAAATGCTAGGATTGTAGACCTTTACTACTATGTCAGGGAAGGAAATTCATGTTTAAAAATCTTCTAAACTTATCATCATGTTTTATCTTTAGTTGTACCTCTATGTTTGTATATCAGAAGTTAAATGCATTTTAAAATGAATAGGGAGTGGAATGTGGCTTGTTATAGAAAGCATTTTGCTTTTCAGCCTCTTCAAATTATTAAAATGTGTTTTAAACTAATTTGTCATTTAAAATGTTAAGTTATTTTCCTTTCAGTAGTTCTCTATTTTGTTTTAAATAATCTATAATCTGTTTGTTGTACAAAGTCACATTTGCCTTTTAAATGAAATACTTTCTAGTATTTTAAAAAATCGTGTTTTATCTTACTGCTAGAATATTTTTATCATTTTTCTTTTTCCTGTTGGTCTGCATATCTCCTACGACTATTCTGTGCTTACTACTATGTCTGCCACCTTTCTCTTCCATCAATTATACAATTTTTACCTTGTCTATTATTATATCATTCCGACTTATATAAGTATCTTCTTGTAGTAAAAGTTATTTGACAATTAACATCTTGTTTGGTATCAGCAAGGACAATGACATCTCAAAGAAGTATAATACCAATTGTCCAGTGGCTGACTTTTTTGTTGGAGAGTATTAGAAATATCATATTAAATTTTTTATTTTGACTATTTTGGCAGAGCTTCATATTTTTTCATAAAAATGTTTTAATCATTGAGTTATTTGGATTCTGATTTTTACTAAGAATAAAGTACTATCATTGATGGCTTCTCACCAGATGGTGTGATCCCTTGATACCTCATATAAAATATAATATATATGCATCAGTACCAATAATTCAGGACAAGTGGCATAAATCAGTCATGTGACCTGTTACAGCAGATGGAGAAAATCCTTCCATTTTCATACTTTTGTCCTAAATACCAAGACATTATTGAGCTTATTCTACATAACTCCACTCTAGTTCTTGAAGTAAAAGTTCAGAATACATTTTTGGTATAAATTAATGTTGCTATTACTGACAAATTACTATGCATATGTACAAATATAAAAGATGAGTTAACTGTATTACACAGTTTATCATTTTACTGAGAGAAAAACTGCAGGACAAGAATAACAATTACTTCAGGAAATGTCTGTATTTTATCAAGTGAGAAACCAGATCTGTCAGAATGAAAAAAAAATTATTTTTTCACAGTTTATTTCAAACTGATTCAAATAGTTAAGTTAATATCAATCATTATTATGATATAATAATGTTACATTAAAGTTAATTGTCATAGCTCTAACTTGATAGTGTTCTGGAAATCTTTTTAAAAAGATTTATTTTATTTTCAATTTTATGTAAGTGTGATGATATGTACATGTGTATAGA
Source organism: Peromyscus attwateri (assembly GCA_902168425.1). Lineage (NCBI taxonomy): Eukaryota > Metazoa > Chordata > Mammalia > Rodentia > Cricetidae > Peromyscus > Peromyscus attwateri. The sequence continues at coordinate 19,076 of CABHPP010111208.1, read as the reverse complement.
ACAGAAGCCAGATGAGGACAATGGATTCCCTGAACTGGAGTTGTGAGTTACTGGATGTTGTTACTGGGAACAGAAGTCAGGTCCTCTTCAAGAGCAGTGTAACTGAACAATCTCTACAGGGCCCTGTTCTGAGATTCTTCTCCTATGTCTTAAACACATAAGCTTTTTTTAAAATGAGAAATAGAATTCATTTGCACCCTTGGCCTAAATTTCAAAATTGAATTGCGAATATAGAAAGGGGAATATAATTTTAGTAGGACTTAAAAAAGATGATGAGAGAAAGCACCCTTATACATAATATTTTAATGTTTTCAAAAATATATCTTGTGCCTGTTATCTTGGGTACACCCTATAGTAACCCAGTACAAAGGACTCTCCTCCTTCACAGGAGAGGCATTTGAAACACTGTTTACCATCATTTTCTGGATCTTTGTGTGTATAATAGCCTTTTTGCCTATTTCAGAGAGAACTATATCTAAGAAAATGATCTCATTAAGTTCTAAGAATATTTGAAGCTCAAAAGGGGAGAAATACCATATATGATTACCTTCATGTTAATCCAAGTTCTGACCTAACTCTTGGCAAAGAATCTCAAGGTTTCTTGAATTTGTCTGTTCCATACAATATAGATATGTTTCATACCATATCTTTTTTTCCAGACAAGGTCTTCTTTGTAAGAGAAAAAAAAAATGAAGAGACTATAAAATATTGTATCACATTGAAAGCACTCATTGTTTGTTGTCACCCTCTCCTATTAGTATATTCTGAAAAATATCATAAAGCAAAGAAAAATTCTCTTCATTTGAAGAAAAATGAGCTGTTGTTCACAGAGTGTGACCTTGTTTCATGAAGGAATTCAACTGTGATTTTTGCATCTCTTATGCAATGCAATGAATGAAATTTCAACTTGTCATGGGAGAAACTTAGAGGAAATCTTTTATGAATACATTACCTTCCTTTCTTCCTGTTTCTCACCACACTATTGGATATGGCTGTTTTTTTAAATATGTGAGGAAACTAGAATTCTGACATATAAAGTTATTTGTACAAAATTGATGGAAAGGAGAAAAACACAACCTCATTAACTTGTGTCTATATCACTATGGTATCTTTATAAGAACTGAATTTCATAATTCAAATGCTACTACTACTACTACTTCCAATCTATAATGTATATTTAATTATTCAGTATATGCAAACATTCCAATTGTGATCTGCATTAAGCCTCATAGCAGAACTGCATGCAATAAATTATCAATTAATTTATAAATTGGAACACAGAATTTACAAGAAGATAATACATATAGAGAGTGACTTTTATAATTTGAAATTGTATGTACAACAGAATCCATATGTTAAAATTTGGCCCCATAATTTGGGAGTATGAAAGGTGTCAGGACCTTTAAAATGTGGGGCTATTAAAACAAAAGGGATACACTTCCCAAAAGGATTTGGACAACATGGTCACTCCTTTTTCACTCTGTGGCTGCCAATCTAAGAGGTTTTGCTACATTACATGCTCCCGCCTTGATGTGCTACTTCAGCACCGGTCCAAAGCAATGGGAATAGTCATCATGGACTGGAATCTCTAGAATCATGAGATAAATATTTTAGCTTGAGATGTTAACTATCTTGGATATTTTCTTACAGTAACCAGAAGCTGACTGATACAATGATGAATGCAGTATTTGAGGTCAAATATTGCTGCTATTTCACCCTTTACTCTGACTTCTATAACACACTGATGTGGAGAAACCACATCCATTTAAATGTCTAGACTTCTTTAGAATAAAAGTTTATTTCTACTAACATTGATACCAGTTTGTTTTCCTAAAATATTGGTAATATCTATATTAACTCTCATAAAACACATTGTAAATGTCCATATAGTGACCATATATTATTAGAAAATTTACAGTTTATACACCAAAGATATTTAGAATATTATTACTGTTAAAAGTTTGACTTGTCAATGCATGTTAAAGACTTTTCTGCCTTAAAGAATTGGCAACATTCTTTCTCCCTTCCTTTTAAAGTTCTCCCTTATCAATGGCTCTTTCTTAATTTGCTGACTTCTTTGGCTATTCCAATTTAAACATACATACCTAAAAATCCAGTGCCAGCAACTCTATATGAGGAAGAACTTGTATAATTTGACTTTTAGGGACTATATTTTGTCATTCAGATTGATAATTTCCATCTTTATGCATTTACCAGTGTATTTCATTTCTTAGCATGTTGTAAATACTTCAAGCTATAATAATGACTTGACAATATATGCCCTCTGGTGCAATATTGGCACAGATATTATGGGATTATCAGATCATTTTATGCTTGAATATAAACCCAGCTCCACAAGACTGAACTCATGTCTGGTACCATTAAGTAGGCACGAAACCTGTGGCTAACTACTCATAGGACCTAGAGGCTAACCTACTATTACTATTCTACTAAATGAGCACAGTAATAAACTAACCCATAATTTCTTATCTTTATATTCATAGATTAATTAATCTCCAAACTCTCATCAGGAACCCCCCTTTTTTTCTCAGTAAATGGCAATGAATAGAAAGAACCAGAGCTTGTTGCTATGCAGAGAACAAAAGACTGTTGACTACTTAGCTCTAAATGGAACATCTGTATCATATTTCATTCCCACAAGGTTCAGGGTTCATCAAGGAAGACTAGATAGACTATAAAAGCCAAAGGCAGTATATTTCTGCAGTGAAAATATATTTACTGAACATGACAAGACTGTTGCACTCATGAACTTACAGTGGTTGGTACTTCTGGTGTAAGACCTACACAAGAACAAACCAGTCAAAATGTCTGCATGGGTGGAGAAGAGGTTCAATCAAGTAGTAATTTTTGCTGAGGCGCAATTAGCCGTTGATTGCTGTTGGAAAAGGGAGTCAGTGTCTTCAGCATGCAGACCCATGTTCTAGTAAATATTCCTACACCAATGTGCACACAGGCATTACTAAGTATATTTTGAAGGGTTGTGAATGAAAAAAAAGTCACGGGGGGTGCTTAAGAAGGTGGAGGTAGATCTGTCAGGAGTTAAGGAGAGGAGTTGTGAATCAATATAATTAAAATACATTGAATGAAATTCTGATATAATTAATAAACTTATCAAAAACAGAACCTGTGGAGTTGAAAGAGAAAATGGTAGAACGTATAGAAAAAGAATTGGAAGGGATGTGGGTTTGATTTAATCAACACACATTATATGCATATATGAAATTTTGTTTTAAAAAATGTATTGATTCTTTCTGGATTTCAAATCATGCATCCTGATCCCACTCATCTCCCCATCCCCTCACCTCTGCCCTCTGCCCCTGTAACCTACACCCTAAACAATACAAAATTTAAAATTATAGCCAAAAAAAAAAAAAACAAAGAAAAGAAAAAAGAAAAAAAATTCAGCATGGAAGCTGTAGTGTGGCTCAGTGAGTCACACAGTATCCCCCTTAATCCATACATCTTTACTTATAAGTGTTCTTTGCATTGGATCATTGGGCAGGTTCAAGGTCTCTGGCTTCTGCTACCCTATCAATACTGGGCCCTCACAGGGACTCCTCCTGGGTATCCTGTTGTTGTCTTGTGTCATGGATACCCTGTAGCTTTGGATATGCAGGTCAGGCCTCTTCACATACTCCAGCCATTCATAGATGAGGTGGATGTTGTGGTAGGCTAACTCACAGCCCTGGTTCTAGGCCTGGGTGGTACCTGGCTTGGTCAGCCCACCAGCTTTCCCTTATCATCACCACCAGGGTGAGGTCTCCAGAACTTCCTCAGCTGTCTCTACCAGGGCAGTCTACATCATGGAGCAGGACCAGTTCTCCTGCTTTCATGTCCTTGGCCAGGCTTTCCTGCACTCTCCTTACCAGGGCCAGCTCTACTGTTTTGCCCAGGCAAGATATATGGCCTGCTCTCTCAATTGCTGCAGTTGGTGAGGGACAGGGCCAGCTCTTCCATTCTCATGCCCCATCTGCTGCAGTTGGCAAGGGGTGTGTGTGCTGATATTGTGTTTCCCAATATATTGTTCACCCTAATAAACGTATCTGGGGTCAGAGAACAAAACAGCCACTAGATAGACTTAGAGGCCAGAAAATGGTGGCATACAGGCCTTTAATCCTATCAGTTGGGAGGCAGAGATCTGTGCGGATCTCTGTGAGTTCAAGGCCACACTGGAAACAACTAGGCATGGTGGCACACACCTTTAATCCCAGCATTTGTGATCTCATGTCTTGCTTGGGAAAGACACATCCCTTTAATCCCAGGAAGTGATGACAGGAAGCAGAAAGGTATATAAGGCATGAGGACCAGGAACTAGAGGCTTTTCAAAATTATAGGCTTTTAGCAGTAGTTCAGCTGAGATCCATTTGGATGAGGACTCAGAGGCTTCCCGTTTGAGGAAACAGGATCGGCTGAGAAGTTGGTGAGGTGAGACTAGCTGTGGCTTGTTCTGCTTCTCTGATCTTTCGGAATTCACCACAATACCTGACTCCTGAGGTTTTTTATTAATAAGACCCTTTAAGATTCATGCTACAAGGGTGGGCATATTTCCTCCACCCATGCCACCACATGGCATACAAGGGAGAAGGTATGTGCCTTTCTCCTGCTCTCATGTCCACAGGACTGGCTCACCTATGCCCCGCCAATAGGGTCAGCTCTAGTGTGCTCCCAGGTGAGGTGAAGGGCCTGCTCTCCCTTGTGTTGCAACCAGTTTGGGGTAGGACCAGCTGTACTGCTCCTTTGACCCTGGGGGCAGCACTCCTGCCCATCTTAGGTGGCAAGGGGCATGGGGGGCATCTTTCCCTCACCCATGCCACCACATGGCTAACAAGCAGGGGTGGGGCCATGTATCCTGGTCTCATGCCCTCCATGCAGGCTTTTCTGTACATCTGCCAAGAGGATCAGCTCTTCTGAGTTGCTCAGGTGAGGTGCAGTACAGATTCTCCCTCTCTTGTGACCCCAGGGGCAGCTCTCCCACTTGCCACAGGCAGCTAGGGGATGGGAAAGGGAGAGGCCTTATCTTTCTTACCCACTCTACCAAGTGGCAGATGAAGGGTGGAGCCAGATCTCAAATACACTTTCATGGGGGTGGATCACCTACACCCCTGTAAGCAGGACCAGCTCTAGTTTGCTGCCTGGGGATGGGCAGGACCTGCTCTTCTGAGTACTGCAGCCAATGAGGGGCAGGGCCAGCTCTTCCTCTCTTCAGACCCTGGAACCAGCATTGCCTGCCTGCTGTAGGTGGTGAGGGACTAGGGGTGAGGGGTGAATCTCCTTCACCCACGCCATCACCTGAAAGACACTGGGGCACCTATATGAAATTTTCAAACAGTAGTTTTTAATTGAGGCTGGCATATTCTGAAGGTGACTCATGCATTAGTACTGTACCTTAGAGTGAAAGTCATTGCATTAAATTCTGAATACTTCTCCACTTATTGATATACATGAGACAAGAAAGTTAATTTTTCTTTGTCCCACTTTTATTTTTGAGACAGGGTTTCTGTGTAGCTTTGTGCCTTTCATTTGTCCCACTTTTTTATCTATGAGATAAGATAACTTTCACTTATTTAGGTCTATTGGGGAACTGACTGTGATAACGTACACTAAAAAAGCTATCATATAGAATTTGTGAGTAATATAAATTTTGATGAGTCATTGAAAAATTCTCTATGCAATTTTGAGTAGTGAATTAAATTGTAGATTTGACTCATAATTTTATAAGCAGAACTTTTTTCTTGTAATGATAAATATTACAAGATAGTTTTTCTTGTAATGATAAATATTACAAGATAATTTCATACATGAATATATGTATTTGGTCATATTCATCCATGTAAAATTGTTTTGAATTAAAATGGTATATTCATGTGTTGAAAGCTGAAAATATTAATCCATTTCAAGGAAGTAAGAATTCTGTTGGAATATGTGAGAGCAAACCATGTCTTCATTTTTAATGCTGCAGATGTTGAAATATAAAACAATTAAATCCAGTATGTATATTTAAGTAATTGTTTTTTAATAACAAAATGTCTGTATAATTTTAAAATTAAGAAATATGTTAAACCAAAGGAAATTTACTCTGGCTTTTATGTATGTAGCTCCTGAGCTTTTAAATCACAATGTCTATGGGGAAACATTACAACAAACCTAAAGTATGCTGCTTTTTCCTCTTCCTGCAACTGACTTCTCTACATAGGCTTCATACAGACTTTGGTATAAAGGTAAAATAATTCCAGTTCATTAAACATAGTGGAGAAGCTGTTGTCTTTAATGTGGCCTATGGACAAAGGACATAAAAAAATAGGATGGCATCTTCTTTTCAATCAGGCAATTATTGAGACTCTCAGTTGCATTTAGTTCTGTTACTTGAAGCATTGGAATGGGCTGTTTCCCCAAATTTGAGAATACTTTTTTCTTTTCTTCCTTTTTTTTAAAATGTAGGCAAGTTGATAAGCAGCCTTTTCTAGCTTCTTACACTTGCCACCATGCAAAAAGAAAATTCAGAAAATCTTTAATCTTTCTATATTTTATGTTTCTCCTTACAGAGCTTTTTATCTTGAAGGACAGAAAAATACTCTCAAAAGTCTCATGAAACATTGGTCTGTTTTCTCTTTGAAACTAGAATGCGAAATATGTTGTAAATCTTTTGAATCTCAAAAGCGTTCTAATCTGAGCCTTCTATCCTCAGGACATTTAAATTTTGATTTGTTCCATAGAACAGTTAACAAAATTCTCTTATTTTTTTCTTTACTTTGCCTTCTGTTTGCGATTTAAAAGGTCTTCATTGAGGGTTAAAATCAGGGACTGAGAAGTTGGAACCATGAAGGGCTAATAAATGACACTAAATAATCTTTTTTTTTTTTTTTTTTTTTTTTTTGGTTTTTCGAGACAGGGTTTCTCTGTGTAGCTTTGCACCTTTCCTGGGACTCACATGGTAGCCCAGGCTGGCCTCGAACTCACAGGGATCCGCCTGGCTCTGCCTCCCGAGTGCTGGGATTAAAGGCGTGCGCCACCACCGCCCGGCAACTAAATAATCTTTTGACAAGGACAGAGAGTAAGAGAAAGAAAAGAAAGAGAATACCCTAAGCTATGGTTTTTAAAGACAACTAGGTTTGAAGGGATCACTAATTCTGTGTAGCTGTCACTTTTTTTTTCTTTTTGTGTACACTCAACTCATATATTTACATGTTTGACAAAGAATGAATAATTAAGACCCAGAGCTTGCCCTCAGATGATCTGGATTCACATAAATATATAAAGTTGACAAGATTGAATCAAGGAAGTTGTTAAAATAAAACCATGTTTTATTTCATTATGTTTAGTGTTTCGTTAGTGAAGCCAAGTATTATAACTATGACACAGTGTAGTAAAGATTTCTTAAAAAACCACTGATAACCTTTTGATATCTATCATAATTTAGCAAGTTGTTTAAAATTTTTTCTTTAGTTTTTATTCTTCTCTCATACATTACATACAACTCATGCTTCCCCTCCCTCCATTCCTCCCATTCCTGTCTCTCCCACTTCCCCACTTCCCCTCTTCCCCAAATACACTCCTCTCCCCCCCTCCAAAAAAAGAACAAGCCTTCTGGAATATCACCACATATGACACATTAAGTTACAATAAGCCTAGGCAAAAAACCTCATATCAAGAATGGATGAGGCCACCCAGTAGGAGGAAAAGGGTCCCAAGTACAGGCCAAAAAGTGAGAGACACCTTCACTCCCATTGTTAGGAGTCCATCAAAAAACCCAAGCTAAATAACCACAGCATGTATGCAGAGCACTTAGATCAGGCCTATACAGAGTCTATGATTGCCACTGCAGTCTCTGAAGCCCTATGAGCCCTGGTTAGTTGATTCTGTGGGCCTTGTTCTCTTGGTGTCCACAACCCCTCTGGCTCCTACAATCCTTCCTTCCTCTCTTCTTCAGGGGTTCCCCTGGCTCTGCCTAATGTTTGCTTGTGGGTCTTTGTATCTAATCCCATCAGCTGCTAGATGATGACAATTTCAGTTGCTTTTCAATACACAGAGTTTTAATGATTTTGATTGTTGACCCATATTTAGAGGCTAGTCAGACATAATAACCATTGATCTGTCTTTTAATAAAATTGAGATATTTAAGATAATGTTTCCTTTGACTCATATTTCCTTTTGAAAACATTTGCTAATCTATTAATTTGGGACCTCTACCTTCTCATTAAAATTGAGCTTTGTGGTTATCATTTTGTTTAGAAAATATCCACCAAGTAGTGGATGTTTATACATTATTATTACAATTTTCTATTTTTTCAAATTATCACAAGATGCAGATACTTACAAACAGTTTACATCTGGAAAGAGAACTGGCACACTGAGATAATTATTCGGGTGCTTCAGAAATATGACACAGTACCCTAAACTTTTATAATAATAATTTGAATTTTAGAAGAAAAAAACAATTTCGGGAGGTGTTAGTCTTCTGGACAAGCATTCCATAAATTTAATTTTATATTTCTTTCCAAACATATTAACAAATGCTGCATAATAGATTTAGAAAACCTCACTAAATCTTGCTGTAGTTTTGTGAATTAACCAAGTCACAGAACTAATCATTTTTCTTTGTTATAGAACTCTAATATTTAAGACAGAACTTTGCACAGAATTTTGAAGTTAGAAGGTGATTGTTTCAATCTGTCCCACTTTCGCTTTTCTAATTTTAAAAGTGGTACAACTGAACTTGGCGTTTTCACAGAATTTTGCACATTTTATGTAAAAAAATGCTTGACATACAATTGTGGATGATTTTTTTCATATATATTGGCTCCATCTAATGCAAACTGTAACATAGCAATCAAACCTTTCTCACTCATGGAAAATGTGCATTCAAATATTGTCTATTAGACTGGGGACCTTTGGCATTATAAATATTAATAACTCCAGTCCTGGTTTTCTGTGAAAAACATTTCACAGGAATTATTTTTTACATTTCACTATACATTTTTGTAAATATATCTTAGTATCTTATTGGTATGTTGGCATAAAATGAAAAATGCCTGCTTATAACGAACATTGCACACTCAGATCACAGAGTAAGAACTGTTTTACTAAACGGCTAACTGCCAAAGTAATACATAGCTATTAAAGCTTCAAGAAGAAAGCCAATTCATTTCAGTCATAATATCACCTAAAACTGAAGTATTATATAAAAGCTAAACAATGCCAAATGGATTTGGCTGAGATCAAAAGCCAAACCTATTTCTTTTCTTTCATCTTCAGTGTTCCATTTCCTAGGAGTATGACCTTAGTCAAACATCTATTAAAGTTAGCTTTTGATCTCAACCCCCTTTTCGGGTTAAAAAAAGTCTGTCTTTAAATTTTTCTTCTAGAGACAATCATTCTATTGTGTTTTAATGTTCCAGTAGTGTGTGAGTAAATAGGATTCTCTGATATATGTGATAGAAGAGTGGTTAAATGGGACAATCATTTTTGTGTCAGAGACAAGAATCAAAGGAAGCATTCTTCAGATGCTATTAACTGGGGGAAAAATTCCCCGCAGGTCAGTGGAAACATGTTAACTGGTCAGTCTGTTAGCTCTTTAGGTCTTTGAAGAAAATGCCTTGTAATTTGATAACAGGTAGCTACTCATTTGTAATGTAATTTTCTTCTCACCAGTTAGAACCAATCTGTGGTTAGTGAGGGGCAAATACTTCTTTAAACTTATATTTTTTTATGTCATTGAATAAATAGAGCATAAAGCAATTGTCATGTTTGATTAAAAACACTAGAGACATGACAACAAATGATAATTAAATTAAAAAATAAATTATACTGTGCATTTGTAAGTACATTTTATCCATGTGTATGTCTACAGTCTGAATATTAGAGAAGTTTATGTCATCTTTTTAGATACTTTGTTTTGTAGAATAATAATTTATTATTATTCCAAAAATGTTTTGTCCCTGAAAAAATATTGTAGCTCCTCCTGAAAGCACAAAATTGCATAACATTTAGTAAATGTCCAATAGTAGTTATCACAGCCTTTGTTTTTGCTGTGTGGTGAAACTTACATAGTCATAATAAAAGTCAGAAGAATTATAAATATTCATATGTCTATATAGAGTACTCTAGAAAAATTCAAATAATGAAACATTTTTAGTTGTTAGAATAAAGCAAAATTTCAATTTCAATTTAATATCTACAGTGATACTTTAAAGATTGGTTTGGTTAAAATTATATCTCAGAGATTAAAGTATTCTGGGACAAAGTGATAAATCAACAGAAATATGAAGATAAATTCAAATTCATGTGGGCAAAAGGGTTAAGTCTAGCTATAGTACTGAATATGTGTAGGAAAAGAGTAGGAATTCTGCATAAAAATGGGCACAGTCAGATTTGAGGAGTTATAAATACCAGGTTCTAATTTGGAACTTTATTGTCCAGACTGCAAGGAAGGGCTATATAGATTTGAGGAATGAGAGACCATTTCTTTGTGAGAATGTCATGAATAAAATCTACTGAAAAAAATTAGAGAGTAGGAGATTATTCAGGAAGTATTTTTTCCAATAGTTTGGTGCAGAAAGTATGTAGATCCATTAGAATAAAATGTTTCTTATATAGTCAGTATATTCTATTTACACTTGTAGTAGATGGTGGTGAAGTAAAGCTGCTTACAGTTAGCTTTGGAAAGATAATGTTGCAGTGTAATTTTTGTAGCCACAATTGGAACTAAAAAGCAAAACGTATCTTGTGTGCAACTTTGCTATTTTATATGCTATTTCTAAAGTTCCTATATGTTGCTATGAACCAGACAAAATGAAAAAAAAATTACTTTTAGAAAATATATTAGCATTATCTGTGACATACAACAATTATAAAAATAATTAAATATAAATTATGATCATACATTTGAAAAAACTGAGTAATAGCTGATTAAAAAGTATAATGTGACTGAGCCAAATTTTTTTTTATTACTGGGATCATCAACAGAAGGAATGATGGGTTAGCTCACCTTGAAATTATGCATTTGACTCTGGACAGCCCATTATTTATGCCAACTGTTTAAACAGTTGCTATAATCTTCCTTGAAGCATGTCCTTTAAACAACATCAAAGACCCAAGACTAAATGGCACAGGGCACAAATCAAATGAAAGAAACTAACGAAACAGAGCTTAGTTAATTATAATGCTTTCCTCTAACATATGGGTTCTGAACATTAATGTATTGATGTGAAATAGTTACAGAAATTTGTAAATCCACAAAAGACTGAACTCCTTATCTCAACATCAAAGTGGTATAGTGTTTCTTTCATTGTGTTAGGCTATTTCATCCTCATCTATCTCCCAGCTGTGTATTGTTTGTTCATTTCCTGCTATGGCAGTATTGAGGTCAAATATATTATCACCAAAATGTTTGGATTCTGACTGAAAAAATGGGGTTAAGAAAAAGATAAATTTCTTTATGGCCTTTCTTTCATTTGATCTCTTTGAGTTACTGTGCCCCCTTAGCAACCTGAAGCTATTGGTTGCAAAAAGAAAAAATGGTTTGTATCTCTTTCTGAATTTATTGTTAATAAGACTATGACAGAATTCTGGTGAGCAAGAATGTGCCACATTATAAATCATCTAGTCTTGCACTAGCTCTGCTCAGTATCTTTACTGTGTGTGCATATAAGTGTGTGAGTGGGAATGTATGGTTTTTTGTTTATTAATGATCTGGCCTAATTATATTCTTTTACCTATTTTTCTATTATTGTCAAGAATGAACTAGTTATCATTAGCCTTTTTTTTGAGAATCAAGGGGAGAGATCAGTATTCTCTTTACACCTATTCATTGTATTAGGCAAAAATGAAATACTAGATGCCTGTACTTCAAACATGTTATATTATTGACTTAATGAATGAGAATATTCTCCACATACATTTTAGTAAAAAGTGACTATGTTTTCGTATTTTTATAGGCAATAACTACTAATACCCAAAATTCCATCTCCTAGAAATGGTACTGCTCCGAGAATATTAAATAAATTACATGTAAACAAATATTAAAGGAATACTAGTATGATACACACTTCTTAGTCATCATACTCTGCATGACAGGTTTTTTTTTTGGTCATAGAAACTTAGTGTAAAGTATTAATAAAAAATAGTAGAGAATGAGTTTCAAAAGTCACAATAGATTATAATTATTTAAGTGACAAAGTAAAATAAGCTTTGAAAGATACAAGACAAGATTAATATTTTCATGGTATCTGTTTACTTTCCAAAGAATTCACATGCATTTGATTATGTGGCTATTTCAGGTATCTTTCTGTTCATTTCAATATTATTTGATATGAGTATAGACCACTTATCCATATTTACATTTCATCTATGTAATATATGTATGCATGGTGCATAGTTAAATTCTCCTGGATCTCCTGTTTTCTGATTTAGTTAGAATATAAATATTTAGACTACAAAACGTTACAGTATTGAATGAAAATAGCAAAGTATGGAAGTAGTGGTTGTTGTTTTAGGGCAGCCAACATGGCTGAGAGCAACTATCCCGAGGAGTGGAGAACTGACTGGATCATTGATTCTCTGGCACTTATCTGATATGTCCAAGGAAAGATTACTCCCTTAGTGCCACAAGAGGCAGTGATCTTTAGGAGCCAGTTGCCTTTCTATTTTTAATATTTTCATCGTGGTGGTTTGATAACTTTTGACAATCACAAAGCACATTTGAATTCTCTTTAGCTGCTATATAGAAGTTAAAACTGCAGTTTAATTTTAGACTAGAGACTTTTTTTTTAATTTTAGGCTAACTTTTCATTCATTCTATTTCTAGCAGGAAATAGACAGTGTTCCTCCAATATTTGCTTTCTAAAGAAAAATGTATTTCATTTTACTTTATTTTGGAAGCTAATTTTTTCACACAAGAATAATTGATGTTCCAAAAATGCCATAGAATGATGTGTAGTTAGCAGGATGGATGGTGTGTAGACATTGAAATTTCACAGAGTTTACCTCTGTTTGTTAATGGTAATATAATGTTATATTTTGTATTAATATTGTACCTGAAATGGCAATTGATAATTGATATCTTTCTAAATACTTTACTCTCTGAAATATATGTGATATCAAAATACATGTAATGAATTAAGTACCTTTCAATTTTGGGAACAATCTCTAGGTGAAATGTATATGCATGTTTAATTTGAATCTATGTAGGTCATCTTCACTTTTCTTCCCCCTTTCCCCTTGCTAAGGTGTTTGTTCTTCCTCTTGAATTTATCCCTAGATGTCATACTTGCTACAAACCAATACTCAATGATACAAATGTAGCCATTATTTGAATTAATGATTATTAGTATTGTTTCTTACATCCAAAGAAATTCAATGAATGATTCAGTAAAGTATTTTTGTTTTCAGCTTTCTTCTAATAATGCCATTCTTTTCTAGCAAGTGTATCCCCAAAATTGTGCTCCAGGGGCTTACAACTCATTGCTTTGTTGCTATAATCCAGTATACTTCCAGTATAAATTACATTTCAGTTTAAACATTTGAAGTGAAATTCAGATGCATTTGAGCAATTTTAAAAAGCTAAGAATCACATTCCAATATAAAAAAACTTTCCATCTATTATGTTGTTATTAGAATTTGATTATAGGTAATTGCTGATGTGACCAAATAGGCTTTTTATTGTTTTAAATGTACAACCATTTTAAAGTATTGACATCAGTGTATTAAGTACATTCAAATGGTTGTGCAGTCACTAAAATAGGAACATTGGAGAGATTTTGATGTTATCCTTAGGTAAGAAAAGTGCTAATTTTATCTGTATGCTTCCTAACTTTACATATGTACTACTAAAGTTAGCATTCTAATGTGTTTTGTAAAGTGTTTCAAACATAATTGAGAATACAGATATATTTTGTATACATTAATGAAATGTTCGATATTTGCAGATGATATGATAGTATACATAAGTCACCCCAACAATTCTTCCCGGGATCCCCTACAGCTGACTAGTACCTTCAGCAATGTGGCGGGATACAGGATTAACTAAAAGAAATCAATAGCTCTTCTATACAGAAGTGATAAATGGACTGAAAAAGAAATCAGGGAAACATCACCCTTTACAATAGCCCCAAATAACAGAAAATATCTTGAGATACCTCTATCCAAGCAAGTGAAAGACCTGTATGACAGAAAGTTTAAGGTTTTGAAGAAAGAAATTGAAGAAGATATCAGAAAATGGTAAGATCTCCCATGACCTTGGGTAGGTAGGATCAACATAGTACAAATGGCAATCTTACCAAAAACAATCTACAGATTCAATGCCGTCCATACCAGAATACCAACACAAATCTTCACAGACCCCAAAAGAACAATACTCAACTTCATATGGAAAAACAAAAAACCCAGGATAGCCAAGACAATCCTGTACAATATAGGAACCTTCAGAGGCATCACCATCCCTGACTTCAAGATATTTACATTCTAATGTCATAAATTGGAAGAGCTTTGTTGTATCTACTTTTCATATGTGCACTCTCACTTAGACTTACGTTCAGATCGACCAGGCCTGAAACCTCCAGTACAAAAATCATAAACCTATGGAAGGTTGTGACTGTAAAGGCTCTCAGAAGTTATCTTTAAAGGTCTTGTTAAGCTGTAGAAGAATATTCTAATTAATTGTCTTGTAAGGTGTGTAACATAATATAAAGTATTCTTTCTATTGTTCAAACGTTAATATGGTTCAATTTTTCTTAAAATTGAAATAGTCTTTAATTGTTATGAACAAAATACTTGGTAATTTTCTTAAGGATTAAGTATAGAAATCTGGAACATTTCCAATTTAACATGATAATAGAAGTTACAAGTGTAAATGATGGTTACTCAAAGAAATATTCAAATGCCAGAAACAAAAATACCCAAGAAGTTGAATTTGAATTTGCATCCAATTAAGAAGCCTAGTTAGGGGCTGGAGAGATGGCTCAGAGGTTAAGAGCACTGACTGCTCTTCCAGAGGTCCTGAGTTCAAGTCCCAGCAACCACATGATGACTCACAACCATCTGTAATGAGATCTGGTGCCCTCTTCTGGTGTGCAGGCATACATTCAGGCAGAACACTGTATGCATAATAAATAAAAGTTTAAGGTCAAAAAAAAAAAAAAGAAGCCTAGTTAGTGTAACATTTTCCAAATTGTGATCCCTATAGTGGTACTGTATTTAGAGAAGTTCTAGTCTATGATGAATATTACATTTAAAATGCTTTGAAAAATTCTATAGTAAGAAACACAAACAGTAGGGATTGTATCTAGCTGTTGTCACAGCACTTGAGAGGCTAAGGCAGGAAGATTTCTAGAGTTCACAGCAAATTCCAATTTAGCCTAAACTACAGGATGAGACCCCATGTCAAAAGCAAAACAACCACCACCACAAAACAAACAAACAAGCAAACAAACAGAAACTAAAGAAAGCAAAGACGATAAATGTGATGTAGTGTACCTGGATCCTAACATCCAAACTGCAATGACAGTTGCTCTTTAACATTTCACAACTCTGGGCCTCAGTTTCCTCATTTGAGCGGTGTCACTTGTGAGGTTATTATGTATATAGAGTTAAAAAGTATAAAGAATTTAAACAAGTATTTATTTAGGGAATGCCGTATACAGTTTTCTTTTTATGAACCTAGTATGGACAAGTTTGGCCTTTGGACACCTTTATTTCCATTTTAAACATCTTTTTTTTTTTTTTTTTTGGTTTTTCGAGACAGGGTTTCTCTGTGTAGCTTTGCGCCTTTCCTGGAACTCGCTTGGTAGACCAGGCTGGCCTCGAACTCACAGAGATCCGCCTGGCTCTGCCTCCCGAGTGCTGGGATTAAAGGCGTGCGCCACCACCGCCCGGCATCTTTTTTGTTTTAAGGAGACTATCTTTTACACATTTTGTGGTGCAAATGTTCCACACAACACAGTTTGAAAATGTTGGTTAAAAATAGGGTTGATACATTGCTTCTTTCTTATAATTGTTTAAGAGCAGATATAATAGGAGTATTTGAGAAGATTTTTAGACTTTCAGATTATTTCAATTACTTTGTTTAGACAAAGCTGTACGATGTAAATACATAGTTGCTTGGAAACTGAGAGTTTTGTTAGGCATTTAAGGCCACAGTAATTTGTTCAAAATTGCAGCCAGCCTTCTAAGCTGTGTTTTGGTTGCACTCTACAGTGCTTTGCCAACCTTCTTTAATTGTCATTTTCCTCTCTGGCTCCATTCTGAAATTAAAATTCACTGTCTTATTGTACATCTTCCAATCTGTCCTTTTTGAAGGGTAAGTTGAATGTGAACACAGATTGATTGTATCCCTCTTAATATCTATCTACAACTCAACTGTTTCTGCAAAAAAAATTACACACACACACACACACAGTATCTACTGCCTACACCATTTCATGGCTAAATCTAAGTTCTATCTAATATTTAGTGTACCTCTAGCTATAATTTGTTAATCGTTCTCTCGGTATTAAAAATCTATATTGCCGGGCGGTGGTGGCGCACGCCTTTAATCCCAGCACTTGCGAGGCAGAGCCAGGCGGATCTCTGTGAGTTCGAGGCCAGCCTGGGCTACCAAGTGAGTTCCAGGAAAGGCGCAAAGCTACACAGAGAAACCCTGTCTTGAAAAACAAAAAAAAATCTATATTATCTTTAATGTTGTGTTTATAACTGGACGGTGACCAGAAGAGTCACTGCAATGTTGATCTATAATCCCTTACAAATGCCTTCTCTGCACTTCATTCTTTTTACACTTAGTTTAGTTTTTGTGACCATTTTATTTATTTAGTTACTTGATTATATACATTTTACTATTGTTTTTTGACAATTTCATACATGAGTACTATATTTATATTATTTTTACTGTTTCCTCCCCCCAACTCCAATTCCTTTCCTGTACCCACACTTTTAATTTCATGGCCTCCCCAGATCTACTTCTCCATTTCCCTTCCAAAAACAAACAAATAACAAAAATAAAACAGCAGGCCTCCCAGGTAAATAAACCAAACATGGTATAACAAATTGCAGTAAGACTAGCACAATCACTCATATCAAATCCACTTTCATAGTTGACCTATTCCCATTCCCACCCACCCCTCAGTCTACCTACAAAATCTATTTCCCCTTTCCAGGGAGATCCATGCATCCCCTCTTGAGCCCTCCTTGTTGCTTATCCTTTCTGGGTCTGGGGATTGTGAATTATTATCCTTTACTTAATATCTAATGTCCACATATAAACGAGTACATACCATGTTTGTCCTTCTGGACCTGAGTTAACTCACTCATGATGTTTTCTAGTTTCATTCATTTGCCTGCCAATTTCATTTATGTCATTGTGTTTAACAGCTGAGTAATACTCTATTGTGTAAAGATACCACATTTTCTTAATCCATTCTTTAGTTGAGGGTCAACTAGATTATTTGCATTTCTGGCTATTATAAATGAAGCTGCTATGAACACAGTTGAGCAAATGTCCTTGTGGTAGGATGGAGGGTCCATAGATTATATATATGCCCAAGAGTAGTATAGCTAGGTATTGAGGTATATAGAATCTCAATTTTCTGAGGAACCACCATAGTGGTTTCCACAGTGATTTCCATAGTGGCTGCACAAGAAATGACGAAGTGTTTCTCTTGCTCCAATGTCATTTGTGTTATTGATCTTGGCCATTCTGACATGTGTAAGAGGGAATCTCAGAGTCATTTTCATTTGTATTTCCCTGATAGCTAAGGATGATAAACATTTCTTTAAGAGTTTCTTGGCCATTTGAGATTCTGCAGGGCGTTTACCTACCAACCCCACAGCTCCCCAGAGTTTTCTTGAGTGCGAGCAGCAGGAAATATTAAATAGAAGGATTTAGATTGTGGAGATAAACAGATAGATAATAAAGGATAGCCTCCAGAGGGCCTGGAACCTATTCCAACCGGTCCTGACTGTCTCTGCCCCAGGGTATTTATAGAGACGCCAAGGGGTGGAGCAAAAGACCTCCCCCCAGCACAGCCAAGTGCAGACCATCTCAGACACCTGCACTCAGGCCCATGGTCCTAATCATCCTCTCTATGTGGACCTGCTGGGTAAAGCCACGAGGAACCTGAAAACGGGCTCCCACAAGATTCCTCTGTTGAAAATTCTCTGTTTAGATCTGTACCCCATTTTTAATTGAATTATTTGGTTTGTTAATGTCTAGTTTCTTGAATTCTTTATGTATTTTGGATATTAGCATTCTGTCAGATGTGGAGTTGGTGAAAATCTTCTCCCATTCTGCAGGCTGCAATTTGAAATGATAGTCTGCTAAACTCATAGATCTATGTCTAGCACAATAGTCATCAGAGAGGCATCATCCAGCAACTGATGGGATCAGATGAAGATACCCATAGACAAATACTAGGAAGACCAAGGAAACCGAGCAAAAGAGGGGAGGAAGGATTGTAGGAGCCAGAGGGGTAGAGTACAGTAGTACAGCAGGAGAACATGGCTCACAAATTCAACTAATCAGGTCCCCTAGGGGCTCACAGAGACAGAAGCAACAATCATGGGCCCTGTATGGGTCTGAGACAGGTCCTCTGCATATACATTATGGTTGTGTAACTTGATGCTCATTCGGGACTCCTAACAGTGAAAGTGGGGGTATCTCTTACTCTTTTGTCTGTGGTTGAGACCCTTTCCCTCCTACTATTGTTGCCTTATCCTTTTGATTGTTGCCTTTTGAGTACTCATACACATGAAGGTTTTTGTTGTTATTTTGTTTACTTTGGGTGTTTTGCATATTTTGCCTTTCTAAATTTTTAAAATATTTTTCATACAATATATTTTGATCATGTTCTTTCCTCACACAACTCCTCCCAGATTACTCATGCACCCTAACCACCCAACTTCAAGCTTTTTCACTCTCAAAACAAAACAAAAACTCATTTTTGTCCTTTGAAATTTTGTTATAAGTGATAGATACCCTGACATTAAACTTGTGGTTTAATGATTATACATCTAATATATTTATAAATTCAATACTCTTTTTCTAGTGAAAATATTTCAAAGAAACTTTT
>CABHPP010111204.1:16129-33912 GCA_902168425.1 Peromyscus attwateri | reverse complement strand
ATAAGGGCTGTGAAATGCTGAAAGAATAGTCACAACAGAGTCCCAGGAAGATGAGACTTTCTAGCCACAAGTTACAAGCCCCAGCAACAGCAATTGCAGAGCCAGGGACACAGGAATCCACGGGTGGAAAGTGCAAGCATCTAGCATCCAAGACAGATACTGCCTGGCAAGGAGGCTGATGCAATCAGAGGTTCCACATAATGTAGACTAGGAAAATAAAACAGGAGAGTTGATCCTACACAGTGATTGGACTCACTAGGGAAGACACAGAGATGGCTTACCCATGTACATGAAACCCACTGAGATCTGAGTATGAATTCCGAGACACACTGTGCACAGTCTATCTCAGTCTGATGTGTTTGAACTCCACTGACACGAGTAATTGTTTGTGCCATCAGACCTAGTGCCAGAGAACAGCTCAAGGGCCTGGAGGACTTACTCTCACTGGAGCAAGGAACAGGTATTGACCAATGTGACACATTTTTATTTCTCTGTATTTTATAGTTTTTGTCTTTACTCTTGTTTTCACTTGCATTGTTTTCTTTATGTTGCTCAGCTTGTTTATGCTCTTTTCAACTTTGTACCTAATTCTGCTCTGCTCTGGTTCCTTCAACCCATACACTTTCTCCATCTTCCCATTCCCTTTGCTTTTCAGTATCATCATTACTTATACTTCGTATTTTACAGTTATAATTTTCTTCAGCTTTACTAATCTTTTTTTTTTTTTTTTTTTTTTTTTTTTTTTTTTTTGGTTTTCAAGATAGCGTTTCTCTGTGAAACAGTCCTGGCTGTCCTGGAACTTAACTCTGTAGACCAGGCTGGCCTTGAACTCACAGAAGTCTGCCTGCCTCTGCCTCCCATTTGCTGGGATTAAAGGCGTGTGCCACCACTGCCTGGTCAGCTTTACTAATATTTAATACCCATTTATTCTCACAGTGTTCTACTTCTCTTCCTGCTCACATTCTTGATGATGTCCTGAAATATTCAACTACTTTTTTATTGCATTTTAGTATGGATTTGCTGCCAAACTGTTGTTCCTGTGCCTGCTTTCTTACTCGTCCCTCTAAATAGTTAAGGGGTTACAACCCAAGTGACACTCTTTGCTAAGAAGCCCCACGTAAAATAAAACAAGCAAGCCAGGAGGTCTGGAAAAAGAAAAAAAACACAAGCAGAACTCTATTCCCAAAGACATGTGAATCATAGCACAGAGAGATTCAAAGAAAAAAGAAAAAGCCAGTCAATAAGACATCCCCAAAGCCCAGACTCCTCGATAACTTTAAACTAAAGAAAGTGAAAAAACTGAGATTCCCAAGAAAAATATCATAATTTTACTTTTAAATACATTCAACTACTTCAGAGAATGTGACATAATATTCCTAATATGCAAGTCCAAAGTCAAAATATCTTGGGCCATCTTTAGCCTGCATAATAGTCATTCATTACCAACTTCTGTAACTTCTTTGCTATCATTAGGTAAATCCTTTAGAATATATAGACAAACCCTACTGTCCAGCCAGCCAAAGGTCTGAAATTGCTGCCACACAGCATCTTGGGCCTACAGTGAATTCTCTTCACTTTGCCATATCCCACTTACCTGTATGTTTCCAGTAATGTATTATTCATAGTGCCTTGATTTATGACTTTCTTGATTGTGTTATTACAAAAACTTCAAACTGTTACCAAGTTGGAACAAGGAATTCATCATAGTCTGAATCTGAATTCCCAGGAGAAGGTCACTCTTTTTTGGCACCAGAATAAACCATCTCTGATCCCTATTGAGGTCAGAGTTGTCATTTGGGGTCTACAAGAGGATTCCAATAGAGGAATGATGTAGGCAGGTGAATCCAGGGCCTGGAGAAGAAAACAAACAGTGTAGATGAGAAAGTGAATCAGCTGAGCTTTCAGTAGCATGGGGGGAACCATCAGGAAGGAAATGGAGATTTTGAAAAGGAAAAATCCAGAAAAGTTGGAAGTGAAGAATAGGAACACAATAGACAGCATCACGAACAAATTAGATGAAGCAGAAGAAAGAAGATGAGGTATGGACAATTAAGGTAAGAAACTTGTGTTCAAATAGTAATCAAGAAAGAGATTCAAGCCTAAACACAACTTTCAAGAATTCTGGGAATTATGAAGAGAGCATGTTTAAAAAGTCTGGGAGCAGAAGGACCTAATATAAAAGTTATAGGAGAGGAGAATGTAGTCAGATTTTTTGTATGAAAAAAATGTTTCAATAACAACGAAAAAAGAAAAACAAGTTAAAGGCTTAGGAAAACTATCCTATGAAATTATAGCAGACTACTTCTGAATTTTAGGGGAAGACAGAGCCATTCAGATCAAGCAGGTATGACCAAGACACATCACCAAAATGCTAAAAATCACAGAACAAAGAGACAATAGTGGAAGCTTTAAGAGATAAAAACTAACACACAGAGGCGAAGTCATCAGAAGGGCATTGGCCCTTTCAGCAGAAAACCTAGAAGTTAGGAAAGGAGACAACAAATGATAAATTTCAGTCTATAAAGCTAAATAACTGCCAACTAACATTATTACATTTAGCAAAGCAGCTTTTTTTTTTATAAATTGACATAGAAACAAGGCTCGTGTAATACAAGCACAAACTAAAACAGTTTATAACTGTGAAGCCAGCATTATGTAAGATCAATAAAGGAAGTCTGCACTTAGAAGAAGAAAAAGACAGTCATAACAAAAGAACATAGGAAAAATGCATCTTAGGACCAGATTAATAAATGACAACTAGGAAGAAATAAAATATGTCCAACTTAAGCAGTAAACCTCTAAGATTAAATAAAGGGAAAAAAAGAAAAAAAAAGCAATATGGAGCAGGCCAGAAAAAAATCAACAAAATATTGGATCCACAAATATCTCTCAATTATAACCTAGATGTTAATTATCTCAGTTCTCCAATTAATAGTTGAAGACTGGATTATTGGATCAAAACACAAGATCCAGTTTCAGCTATTTCTTGCTGTCAAGAGTCTCATCTCATTGTCAAGAACCAATGAAGTTAATAGAAATGTATCGAATATTCCACTTACCAGCTGCAGAACCTGATTGATTCCAACTCAATCTGTTTTTTATAAAAATATTTTATATATGCCTCATTATGCTTAGTCATTATTTTCTCAAGCCCTGTATTATTTCAAGGATCAATGAATCTTAAATTCTTTTTTTTCTTGTATGTTATTTTAAGTGTTATTTTAGGAGGGTGATTTGTCAGTTAAGCTGTTTTTTTTTTCTTTTTTGAAATCTTAGAGTATACTAAATGTCAGGCTTTCCCTTTAACAAATGTATTTTAAAGTATCATTTGTCACAATGGTGTCCTATTTCTTTAAGAGGTCATTTTTGGAGATTAAGAAAATGCCTCTGAATATATAAATTTACATATTGAGAGATGCAAGTGCAATTATGAAAGCAATTATAAAACCTCTGGCTGGTTGTTGAAGGGAAAAATGTTATTTGAGGGGTCTTTCTGCAAATGCTTTCTAGGCTTCAGGGAAAACAGTCAGATAATATTAGAAACCTAAAAAAGTTAGTATTTTTTCTCTTAAAGAACTAGAAGGAATAAGTGTCTGTGCCTTTTATTTACACAGAATCAATCTAGACTCTTCATCTGTAAATAGGTTCCATATGTTTAAAAAAGGAATGTTCTCAGTGTGGTCAATGACAATCTCTTACATTTGTTAAATACTTAGTGATGCAAAGAACAGTTTTACATCAATTGCTGAGATTTAGTTTATAGGAACCAGACAGATAATGTTTTCCTGAAAATTATCTGAGCTTAGGTCTTCAACTTTCTGCTATAGGTTTCTACATTATTGGGAAGTTAAGTGGTTACTTTCTGAGTCCCAGATCTTGGCAAATAACACAAAATTTGTTTCTTTCAATCTTGAAATTCTGGTACATTTTAGATAAAAGTGTACCTTATTTTGAATTAGAAATTCTGTCATTTAATATCAGGCTAAAGGATAAAACTCAGTTTGAACATTTCAATTGCCTTAGGCCCTTGATTGACACAAAATTTCAAACTGTATTTGATTTTGAATACATCTTCAATACAAAGTAATCTGTTTGAATCTTTCCTTCTATTAAGTTATAATTTAGGTAGTTTGTCTTTGACTTACTCAATTTTCCTTTATGCCTTTTTCTTCTGGTTAGCTTTAACACTTTTTGAATATTACTATTTGATTCATTTCCTTTTTCTACATAAAATCTTACTCTCATGCAGAATTTTGCAAGAGAACTAAAAATAGTATGTAAAATCTAAGGAGACATGTGCTAGCTCTCTCTGTGATGTTTGCAATTGCTTTAAGACAAAGAAATGTCAGGTATCAGAAAGTAATTTAAGAGGGATTTGATGTGATTATGAAGTCTTTCCAAATTCCCTGAATTCATACCATCAAGTGATTACATATCCTGCTCATTATTCCTGGCCTATGGACAGAATGTGTTTACTTTATCCCCATGGTTGGTTGGGACAATCTAAAAGTTCACACACAAGAGATAAAATCATCAAAAGACCAAAAATCAAAATTAAACACACACACACACACACACACCTATTATAATGTAAAGTACAATCTATACATGACAAATGGTATCTTTCACTTCGTGTAAGATTTTTTTTAAATTAACTATTAATGATCACCTACTGCTTACCTTAGCTACAGTGATCATTACAAACTAAACATAACTTGAGTATTAAGAAAAATTGGTTGAAGAATTTTGATAAATATATTCAGCATTACATAGCAATTTATGTCTTTAAGTATTTTAGATTTGATCTACTTCATATTTATCTATATGATATGTAGAGAAGAAAAAAGATATCTTGCATAACACAAGAACAAATTTCATAATTTAGTTTAAACAATAATATTGTTTTAAATACAGACATTTCAAAGATTTAACCTAACATTGAAAACATTACGTCTAAGAGAGCTGGATTGGTGGAGAAGACTTGATTATTAACATTTTTATTAAAACTTTGTAGTATTTAATTTCTTAGTATAAACCACTTTCATTTCTATAATTATTAAATTTGTATAAGAATATAAATAAGTTGAATTTTTTCTTATTAAGGTGATACTTAGTGACTGACACAAATAGAGAAATGCCCATATTGTGCTCATGTTTAATCATATCTTCCAATGAAGTCCCATGGGAAGTCTATAGGTGAATGATGCTATTTTCTCTTCCTGCTAATGAAGGAGAATTCTGTTTTAATCTAATCTGTTTTCCCCAGTTCTTGAGGTAAGCCTCTTGCCAGACCAGTTCTTTTTCTTTCAAAAGAATCATTTTTATTATTTTTAATTATATGTAGGTGTGTGCCTGTATGTGATTATGTGTACCATAGAGGCCAGAAACCTTAGATCCCCTTGAGGAGGAGTTGTAGATGATTCTGAGCCATCTGACCTAGGTGTTGGGAGCAAAACTTGGGTTCTCTGGAAGAGAATCAAATGCTCATAAACACTGAGCCCTCTTTCCACCCCCATCAGATCTTTGTGTATTGTTAATTCAAAGACAAAGTAAGCAGGCTACAGGGATAGAAATGTCAAAGTGAAGGGCGTTTGGTGCAAGGAATGTGAGGCCAGCTGTGTAAAGTGAGAAGAGACAGAAGAGAGAGAAAGCACATAAATAACTCCTTATTGATTAATCAACTGCAAGTTGTTGAAGAGAGTAGAATCCAGTTGTTATGTAATCTGATCATCTTTTAGCTTTCAGAATTTTTCTGAAATATCTTACAAATCTGAAAAGAGGCCATGGGATGAGGCCATGGGAAGTTATTGCTATGACGTTCTAAAATAATATTTACGTTATCTTTGGCAGAAGTTGGCAGGTTGTAGCATCATAGGTTATGTGCAATGCATTGAAATTTGCTTTGTGTGATAAAGCAAATCAGCCTTACAAACATCTCAGCAATTCCAGTGACTTAAAATATGAGATGCTATCTTAAAATATGAGATGCTATCATGCTCACAGGTCTGGCTATTAGCTGGGGTGTCATTTTTCAGTTTGTAAGTCAGACTCATAACTGCCCAAGGAACTAGGTGAGATCCACTGATGACAGGTACAGATTTGTTCAGGCACTAGCCAAACCACACAAGCTAATTTTACATTTGTAAATAAATGTGCCCTGCATTATTCTGATAGCCAAACCCAAGTTTGGAAAGACAGGAGTGTATTCAACTATGAAATGGAAGCATTAGAAATCATAAGGGAAAAGGTAAGAATGAATATCTCCTTTTTATTTTACAGGGACCTAGATGGGGCTAAGGGACAGTAAATGTTCTATCTTTAAAACCTGTGTCCAATCTGTTTAGTACTAATCCTATTATCAAGACTGCTGTCTTGTTTACAATTTTGCACACTACAACATCAAACATATTCTTGACTCTGCCTTGTTTACCATTCTGTCCACTACAACATTAAATATATTCTTGACTCTGACCACTGTGCTTTAAGATAGCATCAGGAGAAATAAAATGGTAAAATAGGGAGAAATCAGTCTCCCTCCTTGAGGGCTAATCCACAAATAAGTATCTCTGTCCTATGAACAAATGAAGTTGGAGGAGTTAGAGATAAGATTTTGCCCATGGGAACTGCAAGATACCCTGTGCTTCTAGTTGTTATTTTTAAGTGTTTCAGTCAGTATAGCAGAACACAATCCAAGCCATATTCAAGATGGGGAGTAGGGAGATAAGAAAACAGCAAAATCACCAAAAATATTCCCTTGTCTAATAAGTAGATTGCAGAAGACATTTGTTATTTTAGGCCATCCCAACAATCCTGTTCACTTGTGGAAAAAAATCACATTTTTGCAATATACACTAATGTATTTAGAGTGAGGTAGTTTTAAAACCTGTTCCATGGGCAGCTATGAAACACAACATTAAGCAATCCAATATACAAATGTCAGTGATTAAAGGTGAGCCATGATCTCATTAGAGCCCAGAGGCTGTATTGTAGGAATTTGTTCCTGTGGTGGAGATCCTCTTTGGGGACAGTTTAACTATGTTGCTGAGGTTGGCCATTAAGTCATGCCTTCCTGTTTCAGCCAGCTGGGGGCTGGGATTGCAGGCATGTGTTACCATGCTTGGGTAGTTCTGGGATTTTTGTTGGAGCTATTGAAAGACTTCATGCTCCTTTCCATACCATGGAAGTTTCTTTTGAGATGCTGTATGAGTTGAAAAGCATAAACACCCATCTTTCTACCGTGAGGGTGGAGTTCAGATTTTAACCAAGCTATAGAGTTCCAAAAGCAAGAACATCCTTGTGATAATGTTTCATTTTCTGTCCCCACCCATTACTGAGAACACTTCTAACCTTCAATGAGTCATATTACTTGGGAAGTCAAAAAATTAGTAATTTTTATTAATTATCTTTGGTTGGCTTTTCTATTATTAATACAGAACGTCTTTCTGATTAGTTAATGCTAGCATGTAAATTTTGTCTGGTTCATATTAGCGTCACGCCAAACTTTGCAGAGCATATGCTTATAAGAAGAAAAATAAATGCTTGAATACCAGAGAAAGAAATTACCTTTAGCTGGTTATTTCTTTGGGTTTTGTTTTCTGTAATTGCTTCCTAACTTTTCTTGTCCCCAGTTTGGTATAAATTGTATAAGATTCATTAAAAAACTTTAATAATGGCTGCTAAATTATAAGTGGGAAACAATTTAAACACAAACCCTATTATCCAAATGTTTTATGGTAATATAGCAAATATTCTGCTACTAAAAGGTATTTAAAGTGGTTAAAGGCATTTTCTTTTTCTCAGTATGGTAGTGGTAGTTTACATGGCGAGCAGGGCATCGGAAGGTTTGAGTTCCAACTTTCTGCTAATTCTTTGTCACTGTGATGTTCTGAATATTAAATGGCTGCCAAAGGCTCATGTGTTAAAGGGTTGGTCCCCAGCAACTGTTGTTGCTTTGGATGGTGGTGGGAACTTGAGTAATAGAGCTCTATTCGGAGGAAGTAGGTCTCTGGGCATGTGCTACGGTTGGAGGGTTTATTGTCCAGTCCTCTTCTCTCATCTCTCTGCTCCATAGCCAGTATAAAGTGGACATCCTCACCATTCCAACATGTGCTCCAGCCATGGTGATTTTGTCTAGTGTTAGTCTAAAAATGGTAGAGCCAGCTGACCCTGGACGGAAACCTATGAAAGGATGAGACAAAACAAACCTTCCTTCCTTTTAAGTTGTTTCTTTCAGGCATTTGCCACAGTGATGAAAAACTAGTATGGACTTTCTGGAAAAAAACAGCTTCCCAACCAACAGTCTCAACTAAGGCACCTGATGTAGATCACTTTGGAAGATGCTGGTCTCTTTGCAATATTATTTGATGTACATTAATTCTGCTTTAAATATTATACATTCCTAAAGAAATACAATATTACCTTTGTATTTTATAAATGTCTACAACGCCCATAGAACTAAAGTATGTCCTTAATTTTATAGTTCCAGAAATACCTATATCCTTAAGCATATAGAACCAAGTCAGGAAATCAAAGAAAATAAAGTAGTTTATTTTCCATAATCTCAACTTTGTCTCCTAAGCAGAACAGAGGGAAGATAATGCTGATGCATAATGTATCCTGGAATTCCGTGACTCATGCTGACATGCCATAATATTTAGAGGGAAAGAGAAAAAGTTATGCAATGTGCTGATGCCAGGATAAGTAGATTTTTCAAGCAGTTTAAGTGCTTAATTACAAACTAAACACTGACACCTTGGTGCAGGGATGTGCACTCTGGGACCAATACAAACTCACATTATGATTGAATAAGCTAGAGAGGTCTGAGAAGTGGATTACCAGGAGATTTCTCAAGAACTAATTTTCTATACTGGATTAGTAAAGATTCTCTCTGTTTATTAATTTGTATCCTCTTTATAAATCTTTTTATTTGTCTTCTTTCTTACATTTGCTTGAAAAAATCCTCATTAATCTTTGAACCAAAAGAAAAATAAAGGGATTTTAAAGCTGCTTTTGTTATTTAAGTCAATAAAAATTACAGATAAAGAAACCTCCATTAAAATAGTTTCAGTGTCTCTTTTTTCTTATACAAATTAATTGAACACTAAAATTCACACATATACATAGCAAAGAGATTAGATTAAAAATAGCAACAAATTTCCATTTAATAAAATATTAAGGCTGAGGAAGTAAACATTGCTTATTTAATGTTCATATCACACAGGAAGTGAAGCTACTTGCAATGAAATGTTAAAATGTACAACGAAAACCTTAGAAATGAGCATGAGAGGCATTAAAAGGGGAACCAGTGTGAAGTCAGAGGTTTACACAACAGCAGTATTTGCACGTCAAAGGTCATGCTAATTATGAGAAACAGGCTGCATTTAGCTGCATTAGATAAAAGTAATAGTTACATGCACAGAGTTACAGGCACAGAGACACGCATCTGAAATTCTAGCAAGTAGGAGACCAGATTAGGTTACATAGTGTCAGGTCATCTAGGGCCCTATGGCAAGTCCCTGTCTCAAAAACAATTGGAAATAGTGAAAGTCATGATGCAGTTGAAGAATCACTATGTTATCAAGATAAACATGAACATTTTGTTAATGAAAAAATAGGTGTTTACAGATTGATAATAGAAAAAAATTCTTATGAACAACCAAGAATATAATGTTACGATATACAGTAAGCATACTCATATCATAACACTTGCAATAAATACAGCAATGTAAAGTCTTATCTGGTCTTCAACAACAGCATTCCTTTTGGTTGATTATTGACTTTTGTGAGGAATCCTATAAGAGTGATTGCTGACGTTGGAGGGAAGACTTGATGGTAAAGAGTGGGTACTCATCTTAGAGAGGACCCAAGCTTGTTTACTGACACCCACATCCATCCTTGCTTCAAAACCACCTACCTATCAGTTCAGCTCCAGAGATAGGCCAAACCTCTGGTCTCCATAGGCACCTACACACACACACACACACACACACACACACACACACACACACACACTCACACACCAGAAATGACCACTTTTTTGTTTTATTTTAAAGAGATTCCATTTGAACCAAAATTATGCAGCCAATTTGTACTTACAGATTTATCAAACTGTTGTACATACATCATTAAGTATTAAACTATTATTCCAGAGATCTTTTTAAAGAATTATCAATATTTTACATTACAGAAATTAAGCTGAGTAACATTCTACTTTCTTAGTGATGGTGGTTATATTTTAAATTGTAGTACCTAATGGACCAGATGTTATCCAATGTACAAGTAGGTTGATGAAGAATAAAACATGCTGATCCTCTGAATGGTACTAGATTATAAAGGTGAACAGTCATGGGTGCTGGCCTTTGGATACCAAGATTTAGAATAGATGACTCTCAAAAGTAGAAAGATCTGAATGAAGGTGCAGTTTAATTAAACATTTTATATTTCTTATCTGTCAGGAATCGAATCATCTTTAGAAACAAGTGAAGAGGGTTGTAAATAAAACAATCCTGAGGAAGTTTTCCTCCATAGAGCTCTGCTCTTCAGAACTGTTAGAAGTTTTACTGATATTCAATTAAATTACATTCATAGGTATATATCCAATTAATCCCCGATCTCTTTGATTTAGGTAAAAATGGAGGCACACTGCTTTGAAAATATAAATTAATCCAATAAAACTGTGACGTTTATATGAAGTATTTCTTATAAACTTCATATACGCAAAATATGAATATGAATAGCGGAGTATTTCAGGAATGATAAAGTATACTTGCTGGTACATGGGTTCTTCTCATTGAAAATGTAAGAGCTTGCATGAGTTTGGGAAGAAGAGTTGGCACTAGAGTAGCAATCTTTCTCTGGGTGTGGGAATTTAGGACATTCTGATGATCTTTTGCTAATGCATATTTTTTCTATGGTTTCTTTATTTTTGTTTCTATAATGAACATGCATTAATTTTAGAATTAGGAAAACTAATAGTAACTTCTATAATTTGGTCATCCGGACAATATCTTTATGATATAGTCATATTTTGTGAGGTCATTAACAATGCTGTAATTGTCTTTGTGTCTCTCAGCTAGGCAGGAGTGGAATTAAAATACTGTTTCTCAAATAATGATACTTTTACTGAAAGTAAGATAATATTTTCATTTTGTATGTAATAAGAGATCAATATACTGCAACTATTAAAATTTCTAATATGTTCTTATTATTAACAATTAATTTTATTAGAGGAAGAATATATAATTATTTAGAGAATAATGTTAAAGAGAAATCGGAGCTTTTATGGGTCCCTGGAAAATGGATAGAATTGAAGCTTTTTCTATATCTACCTCACCTTTGAGAATCCCACCTGTGTCTGTAGGTCAAATCACACTTTCTAGTTCACACATGTTGGCTTCCATCTTGATTCTGAATAGCAGCTTGATTGGATGAAGGGCTGCATTTACTTACTGGGCCAAGTCCACCTGATAATGCCTTGAGGAATGAAATCAGGCCAGGTTGCAGGCAGCACAGCAAAACTGAGGCTGTGACAAATTTATTGAGAGCAATCAGATTGAACACACTGTGCCCCAGGCACCATGGACTCTAACCTGAAAAACCCATAACACATGCCCAACACAGCAGCTAGACCAGGCCAACCCCATGGCTCCTTGCAGCGTCTTATGTCAAGTGTTTTGGCACAGCCATGTCTTTGACCTGGTAAGTTAGTGTGGGTGCTTACAGGTGGCACCGGGAACAGTGACCTGAAATATGGGGACTTAAGAAAAGAGAAAAAGGAAAAGAAAGTTAAAGGTGAGGAATTCCAGGGAATAGTGTGCACACAAGTATAATAAGGCATGAGCATTCATTGGGGATAGAAAGATAGGTCAAGCCGGGTCGAAGGAGCAACAAAGTTGCGGGAGGAAGGAGTTAAGAAGGACACCATCAGCTGATGAAATACCTGGAGTTCATTAGTGAACATCAGCCTTCTTTCCCTGAAGTAGGATCTCTGGATCCCAGAACTAGGTCCTGCTTAAGAAGAGCAATTCAGGGAGAATCAGATGCAAGGGCACCAGAAAAATATCCCTAGTGATGCTTTTCAATTTTGACAAGTAATAAAGATAGTAATAGACCAAAATGACATATTTAAAATTAAAAATAGAAGTGATCCAAAAACAAACAAACAAACACAGAAAAAACCCCAAACCAAACCAAACCAAACCAAAACAAAAAACCTAACACTGGGAATAGAAGAAAAATTTGAGCCTGAGGTGTGTGAAATTGTTAGTTCCAGTTCTCAGATCTGATGCTGATATAGAAAAACATTTTGGCAAATGACTACTCTTTTATGTGGTATGATAAGAGCAATGTGGAAGATCTTTTTATTGTCTAATGTAATTTCAAAGGCTTTCCTCCAGTCACCTGATATTAGACCTTATTGCTGGCTGTCTTTAGTTCTCTGATTATGTAAGAATGGGGAAATTAGCATATGCTTTAGGCTGGACAGTACCTGTATACAGGTAAGAGGTTGAGATGTGGGTGAGTCATGCCTAGATGTTATGGGGAAAATAAAATCCATTGGCCACTGTTTATATAGAAACTTTGAATTGGGAAATGTAAAATCTCCAAAGCCCACTGGGAGCCACTTCAGCAAAACCATTTTTGACATGAATAGTATTGTCCTTCTCTTTCTTTCTTTTTTAGTTACTTATGGAATGTCATTGCTGTTTTCCAATTTCCTTTAGGACTCAGGATAGTTCTGTAAAATATTCCTATATTAGATTTCTTCTAGCTAACACTTAGCCATCATCCTAGTGCTATGGATATCTTGACACTATCAACTTTCAAGAGCACTGTGTTTTCTGCAGGGTAACAAGTATTCAGTAAGTTGACATGCAATGAATTCTTAGTGTTTGTGCTACAGCTGTGTGGGGAATTGTAATAAAACTAGGAGACTCACCTCTTCCTTTAAAATCTCATTAAACAGTGTGGATGGTGGAGTAAAACCAAGGATTACCAGTCAATAGAACAATGGAAAAAGCTCAACATGAGCCCCAAGGGAGTAGATTTTCTATTGTTTCATTAACGAGAGATATAGCATGGCATGAGCCAATAAACCTCTTTCCTAGTTTCTTCATCTGAAAGAGAAAAAAGACAAAAAATTACTTCCAAAGGTCCATTTACAGCTAAAAATTCTATTTGAGTTTTGATTATTGTTCTGTTTTCTGAATTGTGAGTAATGTTCTTAAATATAGAAAGTTACTTTACTTAACACTTAATATTCTGATTTATTTTTAAGTAATTTGGTGCTAAAATATAAATAATATATATTTTTGTAGAAAAAATTTCAATAAATTAGTATATAAAGACAAAGTTTAGAAGAAGGTTTGATTTTGATTACCGCATATGGCATCCAAACCTAGTCTCAATACCTTCATAATAAATTATACTATAAAAATAATCACTGTTAAGAAGTCTCTTTAAATAGAAACAGTAGTTACATCAAGGAATGACAAGATAAAGTTTTATTATCTATTTACATTCCTTCCAAACCATAGGAAGGCATTGTAGAAAAGGAGAGATGAGGCAACACTTACCATCAGTTTTCTCAGATTTATTAGACTTCCCAAGGCCATGGATTCTAGGACTGTTTTCCTGTGAAACTTTAAGGAAATTATATAGTTACAACCTAGATTGTATTATACCATTACCAAAGGAATTCTTGGGAAAAATTCAAACTGAAAAAAAAATTTCATTGTAATTGTTAAGAAGCAAATTTAGAACCATTTCTCAGTCAATTTCCAGATGTATTAGTTTCAGGCTACATTTCCCATAAACAAATACTCTACTTAGATGCATGAATACTTCTAAGTAGCTATTATTATTAATCGTGAACAAACAGTATAAGAAATAAGAAAATGCAAATGACAATATAACCTTTGCTCTAATGTCACACATCCAAGTTACTTGCTTTGTGTCCATATTTATCTGCGATGATAAGTATGATCGGGGGTCATATGAGTTTTATTGTATGTAGAGAATTACAAAATAAAATATATTGCTGCTATGTAGGACAAAGGGAGTGATTGACAGCAAATCTGGAAGTTCTTAGAATTGTTTATTAACCCCTGGATATGGGAAGGGACCAGAGAAGTATCTGCTGTTCTTCACTTTCCCACTGGTCCTGATACCTTGGAAGAGTAGCCTACATGGAGTAAAGACATTGAACACTTTTGTCTTTAGTGAGGAGGCAGTCTACAGGAGAGGAGATGAGGAGAGTCATACATGAATTATATCAGAGATTTTAATATCAATAATATTGAATTGTAGAAATCCCGACATGCCATTTTTAGAATATGTAATCTTATATGCTTAATTAATATCTATAATTGTGTGTACTCTCATTTTAAATTTACTTAATATCAATTAGCATTTTAGCTCTTATTTAATTATTTTTACTTTTATGTATTCAGGGTTTCATGTAGTCCAAACTACCCTCAAATTTGCTATGTTGGTCAAAATGATCTTGAAAATTCTGGCCACCATCCTCTGTTTCCTGAGTCCTAGGATTGCAAGTATGTACCTCACAGGTGACTCACATTTACATTTTCAGTGATTTTCTTTTCTGTGTCAATGTTTTAAAACTATTTGTTCATTCATGTTCTTTCTTTTACTGTTTTCAGAATAATTGTTCTTTCTTATTTGTTTTTAGCCTACCGGCATAATACCAATTATTCCTTCATTAATAAAAATATTTAAGGCTATAAAATGAATTTATGAATACATTATTTAGATTTCACATGGTTTTTGCAGTTTCAATGTCTTTGATATTTTAATTTTTATGACTTTATTGTCACCAAATTATTTAGGCATATTTTATTGATTTTTAAATAAAATATTTTCCGTACCAAGCAGGCACTATTTCCTTTTCTTCTTTCTTTCTTTTTTTGCATTGCAATCAGTGAACAAAGACAATATAATTGGAGCTATATATAATTTGTTGAGATTTCACCAGTAGTCTATAGTATGATCAATAACATTAGTATGCATAAACATTAAGAGGAAATATTAGAAAAAAACCAAGGGGACTATTTCACAGGTTAAAGATTAGTAAGTATGGTATTTAAGAAATACAACATAATTTTTGGTGTGTGCACGTATGCATGTGTATACTATTATGTGTATATGTGTATGTGTGTGCAAGTGACAGCCAGAGGCCAACTCAGGAATCTTCCTCCATCACTCTCCATCTTATTTTTTGAGGCAGTCTTTCACTGAATCTGGTTAGACTAGCTTCCCAGCAAACCCTAGGGATCTTGCTGTCTCTACCCCCTCAGGACCGGAGTTACAGGAGGGTAAGGCTGCACATAGGTTCTGGGAATTGAACCTGGGTTTTCATGCTGCGGTGTCAAGCACCTTACCAACTGAGCTATCTCTCTAGCTATTCTCATTATATTTTTCCACTGTAGTTGAGCTGTGTTTTAATTTGTTCTTATAATCAGTTCATCGCCAACTATCTTTGGAGCATCTACTGTGCTCTGATCATTCGTCCACCTTGCTTTCTTCTTTCCCTACTTATTTCTTGACTTCTCCATGACTCTTTTTCCAGTACTCTGCCAAAATCGTTGGAATAGGCACCAACTTTTCTGTGAGCAATCTTTGTGTCTGAGTTTGAAAGGCATTCTGAAAAACACTGGGATTTTTTCCCATACCACCTAATGCAGACATTGTATGCTCTGTCAGAGAAATGAACCCCATATTAAGAAACCTTCTTACTGTAAATTTACTTGGCACCAACCCCCGGTATTTACTTACATATATGATCTTCCAGGCCCCATTAATTGGATAGACATTGGGGTTCATTTGTTTTGTAAATAAGGTATTATTTTGTACCAATGTTTTGCTATGCAGATGAATGTTAACTGACTGTTCTATGGCAAATCTATACATCTCTTCATTCATAGCATGTAAGTAGGAAGGGGAGTACACTAAGTCAGGCAAGAATCACTATGATGCATCTGCCTGAGCTGTGACATTTCTGACCTTTGTTCCAGGAGACACTATTACTTAAAGTATATTTGGCTGCTTGTGGTTGTTTGGAGACTTCAGGAGAATCTGAACGTTGAAGTTTCTCAGGTATGTGCACCCTGATATCACTGTTCCAGAACAAAGATTTAAATCACTTCTTGTTGGGATCTTACCTCTCATAGAAGAGTTGCGGGGCTATGTATCAGTCCTTTCATAATTTTAAAACTGTTGGAGGTGAATTCTATACCTATTTTCAGTGAACATGCCTAATAATTGTAGAAAAATTAGTCTGTAAATACTGTCATTGAGTTTTTCAACAGCAGGTCCTGTGTTTGTAATTGACCAACCTAAGCCAATTCTAGTTCAAGAAAGATAACTACTTAGAACCATGCAGTTCTGCAATCCTTTAAAGATCTTTGCTCCAATAATTTTTTGTTAGTACATCTCTATGTGCACTTCAGTCTAGTCCAACACTGGAGAAAGTTCCAGGAAGGTATTTTTTTTTGTTTTTGTTTTTGTTTTGTTTTGTTTTGTCCTGATCCTAATAAAAACTGTCTTGGTGTGGACTCCTGTGACAGAATTCACTGATGATAAGTCAAATGCTAAGGCTTCACATGGAGGTGATCAGGTAGGCACAGGAGCATTGGGACCTCAGACTCACCCTATTAATGGAATAGGAAGCCAGGGCTGTTTATCTACCAAATCCAGTTCCTTGTTTGGAAGTTGCCAGTGAGAACACGAAGTATTCACCATTTCAGTGCTTTCCTGAATGTAGACTGAAACAAGCTCCAGTGATGGTAGATAAAACGTTGTAGGCAAGAGGATAATCCAGGCATTGAATATGAGAAGTCAGCATGTTGGGCACTGAGTATGTAAGCTTTAAGAAAACTTCCAAATGGACCAAGGCAGGGAGTGGTAGAACTAGTGGCATCTGTACTAAGCATTCATCGAGCTTTAAGAATACTTGTACTTTAGTGGATATCTGTATTTACCCATCACATATGGGTTTGGACACACATACTTGTATTTTCCTTCCTTCATCTTTCTTATTGATTTTTATGGTCTTTTTTCTTCCTTGTTGGCAGTTATGCAAGCTGCTTTTCTCTCTAGATGTTTGTGTATATGGTATTTGTGTATGTATGTATTTGTGTATGCATGGGCAATATGTACATGTATATAGAATATCAAATGTTTTCTGCTATCACTTTATACCTAATTTCTGGGGGCATGGTCTCTCATTGAGCCTTCATTTCATAGGGTTCTCCTGTCTGCTTCCCCATTGCTGGAATTATGGGCATGTGCTGACATGCCTGGTTTTTACATGATTTTGGGAATCCCTTCTGCAGATATGAGAAAATAACTGCATATTTGGATCTAGTCTTGTTATTATTTGAAAATGTACTTAAAAACTTGCATGAGCCCGTGGTGGTGATACACACTTTTAATCCCAGCATGTGGGAGGCAGAGGCACAGAGATCTCTGAGTTCAAGGCCAGCCTGATCTACAGAACCAGTTCCAGGACAACAAGGGCTGTTACATAGAGAAACACTTTC
This sequence comes from Peromyscus attwateri, assembly GCA_902168425.1. NCBI lineage: Eukaryota > Metazoa > Chordata > Mammalia > Rodentia > Cricetidae > Peromyscus > Peromyscus attwateri. The sequence goes on along the minus strand of CABHPP010111204.1, from coordinate 16,354 downwards.
TAAAAAACAAAACAAGCAAGCAAACAAGCCAAAACAAAAACAAACAAACAAAACTAATAATAAGGGCTGAGGAATTAGCACAGTGCTAGTAGAGGGTTTGTCCAACATGTATAAAGTCAACCCTGATTTCCAGGCTTTGTAGTCCTCCCTGCAAAAAGGCAGACAGATAGACAGAAGGGATGGGGAGGAATGGGGGAAGGAAGAAAGGAAGGAAGGAAAAAAACA
>CABHPP010111204.1:0-11019 GCA_902168425.1 Peromyscus attwateri | reverse complement strand
AGGCAGAGGCAGGCGGATCTCTGTGAGTCAAGGCCAGCCTGGTCTCCAAAGAGAGTTTCCGAAAAAAGGCTAAAAGCCACAAAGAGACCCCCTTTCAAAAAAAAAAAAAAAAAAAAAAAAAAAAGAAAGAAAGAAGGGGGATAGGATGTAGATATGATAGGATGAAAGGTTAGATTATTGAATCTACTTTTAAAGAACAACAACTTATAAACTTATATAAAGTATTTTACATTGCTAGGGATTTTAGTTTATTGATACAAATTTAAAGTTAATTTTGTCATACTGTATGCATATTTTTACTCTTGTTTAGGGTATTATGTTTATACAACTCATTTAAAATTGGAATGTATCATTACGAAATACAGATTAATAGTTAATCATCTATGATAATCAAATTTATAGTCATGTTAGTTAAGTTTTCTAGGTATACATAGATTTCAATTAGGTAGGTAATCTTCAAACACTTCAAAGACCTACAGAATATGGCATTTAAAATGTTTTAAAAACTTAGACTTTTCTGGATATTAAGATGTCTGCTACTGGCAGCACCCATTTACTTCAAAGAGAAAGATGGGCATCAAAGATGCTCTATAATGGATTTTATCTTCTTCTTGGCAAAAAAAGCCATTTGGGCAAGAAACTGTTCATGCCTGTACTGCGTAACAAAATGTTGTATCGACTGGACATGCAGGACCCATAGAAAGTTGACCACTGAACTTTACAAGGCAAGATGGTCCCTTAGGTTCCTGCTTCGCAGAAGAAACTGCCAGATATCATATGGGACACAGAGAGAAGTGACTGAGAGACTCTAGGCCTATGGGCTGAAAGTGGATGCCCCAGCATTGCAGAAGAACTTTGGGTGACTGTCCAGGCAGCCAGCTGTCTCTGCCATTCTAGATTTTTTGGAAGTTGCTTACAATGCTTTGCCTGTTTACTTAGATAATATTATGTCCTTCTGAGATCTTTGATGTAGTTGAAGACTAGATAGTTATAGTTTTCCTTGGTTATGATAAAAGATAAGGTAGATATGAAACACTAGGCTCACAAATATAGGATAGATAGGGTATCTTCTTTAATTTTGCCAAATACAAATAGTAGATATTGTAACTATAATTCTTTCTTGATAACTGTTCTATTACATGTAATTTTATTATGTTAAAGTTAAAACCTTACTTTTGAATAGAAAGAAAGGGGGAAATGATGGGAATGTCTTTCTGCATGCTGTGAAAATGTATTGCTCTGACTGGTTGATAAATAAAGCTGTTTGGCTAATGGTGAGGCAGAATAAGCTTAGGTGGGACATTCCAACTAGAGAGAGAGAGGCAGAGCAGAGGAGATGCTGCCAGCTGCTGCCATGAGAAGCAAGATGTAAAAGTACCAGTAAGCCACAAGCCATGTGGCAAATTATATATTTATAGAAATTGGTTAATTTAAGATGTAAGATCTAGCTAGTGAGAAGCCTGAGCCAGTAGGCCATACAGTTATAATTAATATAAGCCTCTGTGTGTTTAGTTGGGGGATGTGAGTGGGAAAGATTTGTTCTGACCACCAGCAGGCTGGGACACAGGGAATCTTCTGGCTGCAGAAGAATATAAGTACATTTAAAGCATAAGCAATGTTATAGAAAAGCATTATTGACAGGAATACCAGGGAAATCCTATTAATATGGGTACCGGTAGATTTTATTTTGTCCCCTATTATTAGTGTATAGTGCTTATGAGTGACTACTATGCCATATAGATTTCTTTTTAAGTCCCCCGAATGCATGCGTCGCCTCTGATACCAAAAGATTGTTCTTATTGACTACCATGTGACAAATAAACCCAATGGTTATTTTCTAAATTATTGGAAAAGTGATAGCATTATTCCAGGTGCCATAATATCAACTTTGGTAAGTAATACATCAGGTATTCCCTTTTTCATCTCTGTATACCTATACTTTCCACTATCATAACTTTCCAAATAGTACTTAATTATGCTAAAATCCATACTATTGCATTTGGATTGATCAGTTAGATTAGTCTAACCAAAATATTCCCTGTTAAAGTGACTAAATAGTTGAATACCATCTTTTATTCAGATAACTCATCAAAAGGATAAAGACAGTCCTTAGCATGGCTAAACAGTATCATTTTGTTTTATGTTGCAAGTATGCCTTTTATCCTGTCTGACAAAAGGCATTGAGATTCTATATTGACACACTGAGCGTTAACATACAATACACTTAGTGAACATAACAGCTTGATGAGTTAAAGTTTTGACATCTCTCTCATTTACCATATACTTCAGGTAGGTTGTAATTCCTTTAGGGCAAAAATGCTTTTGGACAACAGTAGAAGCATTATCCTTTAAAGTAGATTTTAAAAAATAACATTAGCATAACTAAATATACCATAGTATGTGGGGATATAGATGGGTGCATAGATCCCCCTTTTATTGTTAAAATTTTCAAATTAATATTTGATTTTGTTCCACAATAGTTTGATCCTGTGAATAGTAAGAGACTTCAGGAACATGACTAATATCAAAATTTTAAAAATTATTTGCTAGCATGAGCAAGAACTATTTGCATTTGGTTGTAATGAGAGTCCTAGGAAGGACAGTCACAGAGTTATTTGACAAAGTCAAGTTCTAGATATGAGACAATTGTTATTTCTATGGAATTGCCAGGGCCCCATGTCATGCCTGGGTTGTGTTTTGTAGCTAACTAGTTATGAAGAGGCACTATGAATGCCTGCAGTGAATTGTAGCACAGAACTTTACACACTGGGCAGCAGAAAAGGTCCCATACATAGACAGCCATAGGCCCAGAAGTTAAACTGATGTCCATTCATTATGAATTATGTACTAGATGCATAAAATAATATAATTTTAAAATAATGTGAAAATTATGTCTTTAATAGAAAGGCTTTTGTGAGCCTACTTTACCTAACTCCTTTGCTAGGGTCTGACCATATATCTGACCAAGGGCAAGCATGAAACAAATAAATAATAGCTATTTAATTAGCAGTAGTCATTAGCTTTTAAAGATTTAAACCTAAGGCTTTGTTAATTTAATATTTTAGATCTTTTAAATTAGGACAATTTGAGCTCAAGAAGACTTTCCTACTAGGTAATAGGATATTTAGAAGTACCAGAGGAATAATCAGAAAATCCTGAAGGAGAAGACTATTGGATTTTCCCATGCAAGCATGAAAGTTTATACCCAGTTGATACTGTAAATGGAACAAAAACATGAATAATATGAAAGCATTACAGTCTCACAGTGGAAGAACTTGTTGGAAGGCTTTATTTTATTTTATTACATTTTGAAGACACTCTAATGTAACTGATTTTGGGGAAGTACCAAAAATAATCTAAGTCCTATTGCTTGTATTGCTGGTTTAACCCCTTTTGACTTCCAAGGGAATTTGAGAAACATGCAATTATGATTGCATTCCTTGGCCATTATCTACAAGAAATATTTTAAAAAACTATTCTATTTTATTTATATTATAAAATACCATATTAAGCCTTTATATATTGTTATTTTTAAAATTTTATAGTGTATAAAAATATAAATTTAAATCAAGTTTTAGTAATAAAACATAAGACACATTTTCTCATTTTGTTATGCTGCTTTTAAACAGAAAAAGCTATAGTAGTCATCAACATCATCAGTGATCTGAGAAAGATAAACTGGAGAAGGAAGTATAATCCAAATGGCCTTTACATCAATCATGAAATATTGTAAATGCCATATTCAGCATATCTCTGAGGATTCTGAGGAGCATCTGTTAAGTATACCTGATTTTTAAACAAACTTTGTTTTTAGTTATTTGCTTTAGGCTTAACCTTGAAAATATATAAGAAGGATATACAAAATAAAGTATATCCTTGTAAACGAATTACATTTGTACTTAGTATGACTACAAGCATAGTTTGAGTACATTAAGTAACTTAATCATTTATAAGGTGGCTGACCATTAACTTGCATGAATTAATTATCTTTATCACTTTATAACAAGGTAGCTTTGTAAGATTAGGATTTTATAGTTTTATCCCTGTTAAGTTTTGAACTTAAAAATTTGAATTGAAGATCCCTTAGTATTAAAATAAAACTTTAAACCATAAATACAATTGCAAATACAAAAAAGATGGACATATATCTTTAAGTTAGGTTACTAGCCTTAATAAACGTTAGGAATTTATGGACCTTATTTATTAAATATACCTTATGTATCAAACACATGTTGTTTTTTATTTAAAATTTTCTAGAAGTGTTAGCAAAGACATAAGTGGATATATATTCTTATTTATATGTATTTATATACATATATATGTTTGTTAACCTGAGTATACCTTTATAATGTTAGAAATTTAATATTATACAAAATCCTTCCTAATCCAAAATATCCTGGAGTCCTGCTGTTGTCTCCTCAGTCTAAAAAGGAGACACAATAATAAACAGAGGGCTCAGTAGGACTAAAACATTTCAGAGGTGCTGCCTTAGTGGATTTTTACCATGTGCTTATCTTAATCGTGATGCTGGTGAAGTTACATGGCATGTACCCTTTGACCTTAGTAAAGATGGCTGCCAGCTTCATGGTTGCTTTCATCCTGATGAGGTTATCAGTCAAGATGTAAGCAAGCTGAATGGTTGCTATTAAAAAAATAAATATCTATTTTCTTAAATAAGACTATAATTTAAACTATATATATATATACATAAGTATATATAGCTTAATTTAAGTATACTGTATAAAATATTACATTATATAAAAATACACTGACTATAAGTATACTGTAGTAGACCTATACAATTTTCTAAAACAGGAGTTGAATCACATATATAGTATGTTGTAGCAATTTAAAATCAGCTACATATAGATTTAACTATAAGCCTTTTAGTCTTAAGCTAAATTTTTTGTTACAGATTTTACAGATTTTTTTAAATCATACCCAATGAACTTATAAATCCTGAGATAAAGAGTTTAGAACAAAGTCTAGATATTTTTATCATTTATTTGCTAATTTATACATGGGCTCAGTTAAAATATCTAATGGCTGAGAAATATCTAATAAGAGCTGATTGAGTACAGCAAGTTTAGATTTTTAAGATGGGTATAAACTTTTTTGTAGAGCACATAATATTAATACATAAAATATATATATATACTGAGTGACTTTTACAAGAGTCATCTGTAAAAGTATTAGGAACAATCTCTATAGGATTTCTAGATATCATTTTAGGCAATGCTTATTGGATATCTTTAAACAAATTTTAAAGGGGATCTTTTTGGATAATGATTATCTATAGATTCTGAGTAACATGTCAATGCAACCTGCCAATAATCATTATCAGGGGATGATTAATCAACCTTTATTTTATTTAGTGGCACAATATTTTTTTGTAGGCTTTTTACCTGTAAGGGGTTAATTCTATGAGTTATTGCATTATAAGCAGCATTATTTAATAAGCTAACAATCTGCTTTGCTTCAGTTGTTACTTTTTCTTTTTGTATAATTTAACAGAGTTTTCAGAAAGTAAATTAAAGAGCAGAGGCAAAATCCTTAAGAGTGATAGACAGATAAGAGAATACCCAACTGACATAATACAAAATTTGAAATTTTGTTCTTTTAGTTCATTTACCCTGAAAGTTTAGTGTGCATTTCGTGTTAGTTAGACAGACAAGAAGAAAAAGAGAACATCATCCGTATATGAACAGTGCTGGCTTAAGTGCGTATGTTCTCGCTGCAATCATTTCTTAAGTTGGGCCTGTTTTAAACTTTCCTTATGAAGTGAAACATTGATCAGTCTATACTGTGTTATTCCCGCTTCGAGGGAAAACAAACAAACAAACAAACAAACAAATCAAACTATCAAAAATTAATCAATCAGTCAAGCAAGCAAGCAAGCAAACAACAGAAATCTAAGCTCTGGGACTGCTGAGCTAGTTCTTGCTGCCCAGTGGCTCCACCAGACCCCAGCAGGGCCAGAGAGCATGGAGTTCCAGTCAGATCCTGACAGAGAGGAGAACTCCAAACCCCTAAGGAGCCTGGCTGAGTGACCATCCCAAAGCTCGAGAGGCTGCTGGAAGTCCATTCAGCATGTTTTGCGAGATGTGTGCAGTAGAGAAATTCTCTCACCCATTAAAAGAACCAATAATAATTACTAACAGGGATTTTCTTTCTCCTTTCACAGGCTTTCTTTACATTATTTCCTGTGAACAGATAAAGTTGTGGAGCTGTTGCCCTGAATATTTTGTACCTCTGGATTTTAACACACATTTTAATAGCTGTACAAAATGCTTTTTTTCAAAGTACTGATAGGAACTGATATTAATTTCCACTCTCTCATTTAAGGCTGAGAACTCTTCTTCAGTAAGAGGCCCATGTTTTCTGCCCCTAATTTCTATTTAGAGAATTTTATTTTTTTAGCTTTCTCTGAGGACCCTTGGGGTTTGGGTGCCGGTGGAAGAGTCCCTGAAAGCAGACAAGGAAACATTCTTATTAGGTAAAAATGAAACTCTGATCAGCACAACTTAACCAGTGCTGGGTCAAAAAGTTCTGGAGTCCCACCAAGTGGTTTATTTTTTTTTTCTTACACATTTAAACACAGCAAAACTTTGGAAGAAAGTTTACACATGACAGTTATGACAACAATTGCTAAATACATTTTTTAGCCAAGCACCTGTGACCTTTTACACAAGAATGAGTTCTATTGACAGAGAAACAGTGCTCAGGATAAGGGCCTGGGAAGGAAGAATTTCTGGTAAGCATAAAGGTGGGTTCTGTTGACTGAGAGACAATGCTCAGAATTCTAGGAGATTTGATGAAAGCTGGCTTCACAGAATAGCATGATCAACAGTTCTGATTTTCCTAGCGTTCTGTGTAAGCTGTGCCCTCTCCAGTCACCCATGTTCTTCCATGCTTTAGCCTCTGTCTCACCCGAGTCCTTCAGACCAAAGATTCATGTGTTTGATACCAAGTTATTGAAAGTTGTGCTTGCCATTTTCATTACTGCTACCTAGGTATTCACCAATACTGTATTCAGAGCCTGATATTCATTCCTCTGCTTAAGCTATTTGTGATGCTTTTATTGAGGTTTTATTTTATTTTGATTTGCTGAGTTTATCACTTCAGGATTGCCATTTATGTGCTGTTTTTTTCAGACTTCCTGTCTTTATTCCCAATCTTTCAACCAAGTAACACATTGACTCCTTTCCTTCATTCACCTCTACATTTGTTTATTCTTTGAAATCAGTGAACATTTTTTAAGTTGTACTTTAAAATATGTTGTATGTCATTTCAACCATTTTGGCATTTTTATATTAAAATATTGAAGACGTAGGAATCTTTGCAGACATTTTGCTTTTCCACATTTTGTCAGGATTTAACACACTGTCTGAAAAGGTAGATGTATCCCAGGAGGATACCCACTAAAGAAAAGCAACCTCCCCCTGATCAGAGGAGTGAAATCTCAGTTTTATCTCTGGCTCTGGCAGAGACATGACATTATAGTATGCTCCATTATTGAGAACTGTATATATGGTTGTCTGGAAGACTACACCTTAGGAAGAAAGATTCACCTGAAGACATTTTACTTAGTTGGGGTTTCTATTGCTGTGATAAGTACCATGATCAAAAGAAACTTGGGGAGAAAAGGGTTTATTTCATCTTCCACTTATGGGTAACAACAGTGCATACTGAGGCAAGTCAGGGCAGGAACTCAAGCAGGACAGGAACCTGGAGACAGGAGTTGATGCAGAGGCTATGGGGGAGTGCTGTTCACTGACTTGCTCTCCTGTGGCTTGCACAGACTGTTTTCTTATAACACTCATGTCCACAAGCCCAGAGCTGGCACTGCTCCCAATGGTCTGGACCCTCTCTTATCAATCATCAATCAAGAATACATGCCACGTGCTGCATGCCTTCAGAACAATGTGGTGGGTGTATTTTCTCTCTTCCCAAATGACTCTAACCTGTGTCCAGTTGACATAAAACCTAACCAGCATACATGCTGCTCTGTTGCTTTTTAAAACTCTAATAAAATCATCCTCAAGTTTCTTCTACTCATAAATTCTTTTATTGAGACTATGAACCTATAAAAGGAAACCCTGATTTTCCTAGTAACTCACTGATGAAATATAATTTTCATTTTCCTATTTAAAAAAGACACAAGCCATTGCTGGTTTGGTCACTGTTGTCTTTAGCGTTCTTATGGAAGTTCATTCCTTTGTATATATCACTTCTTGGTACTTAAGAATTTGCGAACAAATTTCTGCCTTTCCTAAAGTAATGATGTTGAATGACTAAATTAATTTAAGTAGTTGAAATGTCCATGACATCTGGTCTAATTGATTTCCCCAAGAAAGATTTAAGATAGTGTAGAAAGAAAAAGGAGCCCCCAACTGGATCAGGCCCTCTGGATAAGTGAGACAGTTGATTAGCTTGACCTCTTTGGGAGGCATCCGGCAGTGGGACCGGAACCTGTCCTCAGTGCATGAGCTGGCTGTTTGGAACCTGGGGCTTATACAGGGACACTTGGCTCAGCCTGGGAGGAGGGGACTGGACCTGCCTGGGCTGAATCTTCCAAGTTGAACTCAATCCCCAGGGGAGTCTTTGCCCTGGAGGAGATGGGAATGGGGAGTGGGCAGGGGGGGGGGGGGGGAGGGGGGGGGGGGGGGGGGGGAGAACAAGGGAATCTGTGGCTGATATGTAAAATTAAATTAAATTATAAAATAAAAAAGAGTATTTTTTAAAATTATGATTATACAATGTCATTATTCCTGTCAGTTGGTGGCCCTGTTTATTATCTTCCAAGAACTTCATCTATTGAGGAATAATCTCTGCAATTTTTAGGTATGTCTGTGCCTAAAAAGTTTTTCCATCTAGAACTGAAGTCTTCTGTGTGACACTCATACAGAAGCCCAAATTTTAACCCAAACATTGTGCTGATTATTACCCTGGCCCTCTGAGGTATTAGGCTATGATAGAAAAGGCCGTTGAATGTATAGTGATGATTTCTATCTTGTGTGCAAAGGGACCTCTTCTCTCTAGAGACCCCTTCCTTATGCCTTTTCACATACTAGCATATGACATCTCTCATCCCTGATGTGTAGGAAAGATGCTTTACAGTAGGGCTAGATTGAGATTTATCCCTCATCACCCAGCTTTTAGGGAATCAATAAGTAGCATTTATCTTCCCTACTGAATTCAGAACCAGATCAAAGTCTTATAGACAGCAATAAATATGTCAGCTTCCTTGGTAATAAAGCAATTTCTGGCATGAGGGAACTCTCATGGCCTCCTAGTCCATTTAGATCTTGTGATTGGCCACCTAATAAGAAAGTTGAGGTCCAGGATTCCTATATCATATTAATCTAGTAGACAGAATGCAAAACAGACAATAAGCCTCTAAGTACTGAAGACTGAAAATCATGATCTGAAAACCAATCTGATTGTCAGAGGAAGTGATAATCCCCTCAGATATTTACCAGGTTTGTTGTTATAAAGAAATACAAATACTGAGATTCTGTTTGTCTCTCAATGTCCATGTCATGCAACACAGAACATCTGACTTACTTTAATGCCAATGTATTTATTTATATGGATTTGTGTTGAGTTTTTTTCACTTAAAACTTAAAAAGTTAGTTATAATCATATGTGGAAAGGATGCCTCTTGCACCATTAGTGTGATAAGAATGTATGATGAGTACAGAACAGACGTGTCAGGATTCTTGATTCAGCCACTGCAGTTTGTCCTTTGAATGCGATAGTCTAAGCATATTCGTTTCTATTTAATTTAGGTAGCATAGCTTGGAAATGTAAGTTTAACAGATATTTCATATGAGATCTAAATAGCTCTCTAAGGTCACACAAATATTTAAATCAGGATTTGATCAGAGGATTGAACAGGTTTTCTTATACTCACCCTCACCTATATTTTTGTGTTTATAAAGGGTACTGCAAATATCCTGTTTCCTCTAGGGATCAAATTATCCTGGCTTTTGATCATTTTCTACTGTTGGCCTATGAAGACCAAGTTTAAGTGTTAAGGTTATGTTTGAAATGCTGTCATGACAACAGTTTTTCTCTTTAAGCTCCTGTCCTTTGATTCCTTAAGATGTATACAATATTGTCACTCACTTCCTATATTTAAGCATCACTTTTGGGGCAAGGGACAATTTCATAGTTTTAAGTGTTGGGTAGAGATTCATAGGCTTCCAAAATAGTCTTCCAAAGGTGCTTTAGGATGGATCCTGAAGTGCTTTTTTTTTTTTTTTTGCGTACATAGGGTGCTCTTCTGGAATAAATAAAAAATTAAGTGCTCAAATAAAGCTTATAATTCAAGTGAAAAGATGCTGTAGATACTTTTACAAATTCATTCCAATGCAATCCTCTAAAACATTTAGCTCCCTTTAAAGAAAATCAGTCTTTCTGTCAGGCTTTGGCAGTTAAGCCGCAGTATGCTGAGCCGGCAGTATCGAGCATCCTGCATCTTGCATTAAGCTTTGCCTCTGCCCGTGCAATTCCATTTTAAATTCTTGTCTCTGTATGTGTCAGTTGTAACTTGGCAGCTGGATAAAACAAACATTCAAGTCTTTAGATCCGGGAATTTAATTAAAGACTCTAAAATGAAATTAAAGCCTGGGTTTTGTGGCTGGTAAACATACATTTAAAGATAAATAATTGCAACCATCTAAAATATTGGTAAGTTTCTTCTGCTGTCTGAAATTTAGAATTGAAGAGTGCTTTTACATTATACATAGCAGACTGAAGTATATGTGAGTTTTAGTACTCTCAGCCTGAGCTTTTCATTGGCCCACCCTTTCTGCAGTAAGGTCATTGGGCACAGTGTAGAATGTAGAGTTCCGGTGAATTCACAACTTTCTCTTCCATCTTGATACAGACTCCCAACTTACAACTCAGTCCTTTGCTGCTGACTAGCTCAGCTTTGATCTTTCAGCCTGTTCCAGCATCTTAAAAACCACTTTCAGGAGAACAGAGTGAAAATCCACTGTTTAGAAGTTTAAC
>CABHPP010111203.1:16290-42421 GCA_902168425.1 Peromyscus attwateri | reverse complement strand
TTTTTTTTTATTTCCTTATTGCCCATTATCTCTCGTCTATAAAACTACTTGTGATTTTACTCCTTAAAAGGGGCTCAAGATATGGATTCAGGGCTGTTCTCTTTAACCTGACTTTAACCAGCTCTTGGGTGTAGCCCAACAGAAAAATCAAGCTTGCTTCAAATTTGGCTCAAATTGTGGTAGTGGTCTTATTCTTGCCATTGGGATTAGCAGTTTCTGGAGAGCCCCAGAGACATTCAGACCAACTACCCAAATTCTAAACCCTGACTTTTACTCTGGAACTCTGGAACTCTGAGGGCCTGGGGGGCTGCCTCAGGAGGCATGTGCCTTGAGACATTCCAAGGCTCCAAGGCTGCCTTCAGTTAAGTTTATCAGGGTGAATTTTTATGCTGAGAAAAGCAGCAAGCATCTATGGAGGTATCCTGGTGAGTCATAGTCTAGTTCTGTTTTAGGGAATCCCTATCTGGAATGTGGAGGGGGTTCAACAAGACCCCAATATTCTCCTGTGCTGTGGAACTATCTTTCTATACTGTAAATATGTACTATTCTCATTGGTTAATAAAGAGCTGACTGGTCAATAGCTGGACAGTAGAGACTGGGTGGGAGAGCCAGACTAGGAGAATTCTGGGAAGAAGAAGGGTGGAGTCAGAAGAGTCACCAGGAGACACAGAGGGAGTAAGACATGCTAGAGAGCAGGTAAAGCCATGAGCCACGTGTTAGCACATAGATGAATAGAAATGGATTAATTTAAGTTATAAAAGCTAGTTAGTAATAAGCCTGAGCTATTGGACTAGTATTTATGCTGTGGGATGTCTTTCTGTATGCTGTGAATATGTGTTGCTCTGATTGGTTAATTAATAAAGTTGTATTGGCCTATGACAAGGCAGCTTAGAGGCAGGCAGGAAATACAAGTAGATGGACAGAAAGAAGAAAGGCATAAGGGAAGAGACACGAACCAGCCACCCAAGGAGCAACATGTAATGGGATGCAAGTAAAGCTACAGAACATGTGATACATAGATTAATAGTTACGGGTTAATTTAAGATATAAGAGTTAGCTAGCAAGAGACCTTCCATAGACCATACAGTTTGTAAATAATATAAACCTCTGCGTGTTTACTTGGGTCTGAGCGGCTGTGGGACCTGGCAGGACACAGGAAAACTTATGACTGCAAATGGCGCCTAGACATGGTAGCAAGACTTTTCACCTAAAACTTGAGAGAACTTAAAAAGAAATTCTAAAATTGAGCTAAGAACAGCTTTCTAATTCATGTCTCATATGGGCCGAGATATAGAGATGCCAAGGTACAGAGATGCCATGGCATGTAGACTTGAGCTACAGCATGTGGGTGGGTTCACAGCATGTGGACTTGAGTGCAGCATGGAGGATTCCGGCCATGGTGCACAGAGGTTTCTCCAAGCTGTGTAGTGCACTGTGTGGTGGATTTAGCTTTTGCTAGGAAAAAAAAAAGTTTCTGGGCTACATGCTCTTTGATGTAAGCATAGACCCACTGCTTTCCAGAGTTGGCAGTGAGCAAGGCTCCCAGAGCTGGTGGTAAACATACTACTGCCATGTTGGGAAGCTGAGGTGGGCAAAGTCAGCAGCCAAAGCTGCCACTTCTGTCCTAGCCATGCTGCAGTTTAAAGCAATAGATTCACAATAAGACAGAATTTAGACAGAATAAACCTCTAAACAGTTTACAATGTATGTAAAAATGTACATAGGCTTTGAAGAGAGAGGAAAATGAATATAGAGAGTTATATAAAGAAATAGATAGTTTCAACAAATAAAGTCTTAAAAGAGATAGTAAAAGTAATATAAAAAAATAAGCCATGTAAAGATGGAAATCACACAGAGAGTATATTGTCTTTGGGATTTTTAACTGTAGAAAGACATTTGATTATAAAAGCTACTAAGTTAAACCAATATGTATATTTTAAAGGTATCTTGACTTCAAAATTTGTGTCTAAGGATATGTTGCTTTGGAAGAAGTTCTGCTTTTGCTTCCACAGAAGATGAGAACTTGTGGATTGCTTCCAGGCCAATATGGCTTGATCAGCCAAGGCCTCCTGAAGGATCTCTGATGATACCACAGCCCAGATGATCCAACATCTAAAATCAGCTTCAAGACAACCGGCTCAGAAAATGCAGCCTCACAGACTACTCCAGTCAGGACTTGATCATAATTCTTAATTTTCTCAGGGTCCCTGTAAGATTGCCAGTGCTCCCATCCAGCAGGAAGTAGTATGAAAAGCTATGCCCAAATTCCCAAAATATTGTTTATAAATTTTTATTTTTATTTAAATGGGGTTGATTATAAATGCAATCTCTTTCTAAAAAAGAAAAGTGGTATGGATATGATAGGATGAAAGAGTAGATTATTGAACCTACTTTTAAAGAGTGACAACTTGTTTAAAATGTTTTCCTTTGCTATAGATTTTAGTTTATTGCAAGTTTAAAGTTAATTTTGTTATACTGTATGTATATTTCTACTCTTGTTTAAGGTATTATGTTTGTACAGCTCATTTGAAATTATAATGTATAATTAAGAAATACAGATTAATAGTCATCTATGATAATCACACTTACAGTCATGTTAGTTAAGTTTTCTAAGTATACATAGATATATTTCAATTCAATAGGCTATCTTCAAATACTTCAAAGACCTACAGAATATGTCATTTAAAATGTTTTTAAAACTTAGACTTTTCTGGATAGTGAGACACGTCTGCTCCTGGCAGCACCCATTTACTTCAAAGAGAAAGATGGGCATCAAAGACACTCTATACAGAGTTTATCTTCTTCTTGGCACAAAATGGCCATTTGGGTAAAGAGACTGTTTTTGCCTGGACTGCTTGACAAAATATATCAATGGGACATGCAGGACCCACGGAAAAATGACCACTGAATTTGCCAAAACAAGGTGAAATAGTCCTTCAGGTTCCTGCTTTGCAGAGGAGACTGCCAGATATTCTACAGGACACAGAAAGAAGTGACTGAGAGACTCTAGGCCTGTAGGCTGAAGATGGATGCCCCAATGTTACAGAGGAACTTTGGATGACTGTCCAGGCAGCCAGCTGTCTGTGTCATTCTAGATTTTTGGAAGTTGCTTACAACGCTCTTCCTATTTACTTAGGTAACATTATATCATCCTTCTGGGGTCTTTGATGTAGTTGAAGACTAAATAGTTATAATAATTTTCCTTGGTTATGATAAAAGATAAATTAGATATGAAACTTTAGACTCACAAATATAGCATAGATAGAATATTTTCTTTAATTTTGCCAAATACAAATAGACTAGATATTGTAACTGTAATTCTTGCTTGATAACTGTTCCATTATATATAATTTTACTATGTCAAAGTTAAAACCTTCCTTTTTGATTAGAAGAAAAGGGGAAGTGCTGTGGGATGTCATTCTGTATGCTGTGAATATGTGTTGCTCTGATTGGTTGATAAATAAAGCTGTATTGGCCTATGGCAGCTTAGAGGCAGGTAGGAAATACAAGCAGATAGGAAGAAGAAAGGCATAAGGGAAGAGATGTGAGCCAGCCACCCAAGAAGCAACATGTAATGGGACACAGGTAAAGCCATGGTATATGTAGTGATACATAGATTAATAGTTATGGGTTAATTTAAGATAGAAGAGCTAGATAGCAAGAGGCCTTCCATAGACCATACAGTTTGTAAATAATATAAACCTCTGTATGTTTACTTGGGTCTGAGTGGCTGTGGGACCAGGCAGGACACAGGAAAACTTCCGACTACACATTTATATTTAGTATTAAGTATCTGTGTTGGTTACTTGGGGATTGCCAGGTGGGAAAGAAAAGTCTGGCTACACTCCCATCCAGGTAAAAAGCTAGATGTTGCATGGCGCACTGAGGTTCTTAGTCAGGTTTCATGTCCCGTCGGTCTTGTCTCTGGGACATTTTTACTTCATTTTTACTGTCCTCTTTCTGCCTCTTGTACTTTCTATGTTAATTGGTTTATTTGGGACTTGGGGTGACTGAACTGATGGACAGTATGGGTAATAAGACTAGCAAGCTTAACATCCCTCTAACCTGTGTTCTAAAGAATTTTGATAAACTTTAACCCCGTATAGTTAAGGAGGATTATGGTTATCCTATCACCAAGTGTCACTTCCAAACATTCTGTGAAACTAAATGGCCCACATTTGGGGTTGGCTGGCCCTCCCAGGTTACTTCTGATTCTCAGATAGCCTGGACAGAGGTTAATGTCACCCTCAGTAAGCCCAGCCATCCAGATCAGATTGGATACATCTTTCCTTGGGCTGAAGCAACTTCCAACCCATACCCCTGGATGAAGGTTTGTATGGTTCACAACAGGCAAGAAGCCCTAAATGCTGGCAGAAGGACCCTTTGAGGCCCTGTAGTGGAGACCAATGAGCCCCCTCTAAAGACTGTTCTCAGGACTCTCAGGAGCAAGACCTCCTCCTCCCTCTGTATAACCATCTTCACCCTCTTCTCCCTCACCTCAGCCTCCACCTTTGCCACCCCAGTCCCCACCACCAAGGCCTGACTCTGTTCCCGTCTGCACCTACCCATACCCCGCCATCTAGTTCTTCCCTACCTCCGCCTGTCCCCTATTACAGTGCACCGCCCCCTCCACTCTTCCCTACCTCTCTGTCTTTCCTCTCCCCACACCTGCCAGAGAGTCCCAAATGGCCCTCCAGACTCCTCCAGTTCTGGTTCTGGGGTGGCTCTTTCTTCAGTCCTTGCTTCCCAACAGCCATTTCCTGACAACCGTTACCTGTATGTCCCCCTTTCCACCACAGATCTCAACTGGAAGAACCAGAATCCGTCTTTCATCACTAACGCTGATTCCTTAATTTATCTAATTGATTCTCTCTTTTTCAGTTATCTCCTAATGTGGGACAACTGTCAGCAGAGTCTCGGTACCCTCTGCACTACCAAAGAAAGGGAACAGATTCCCATGAAAGCACCTGAAGCACTCCCCAGAATAGCTTCAGTGCTGATGACCAGAGGGCAGAGGCAACTGGACTGTGCTCTGCCAAAGAGACCCCCAATGGGACTACAACACACAGAGAGGTAGGCACTCAGGGAATACCACCAGGTTCTGCTAGAAGGGATGAAACAGGCAGTCTGAAAGTCCACTAACCTCTCTAAGGTAACAGATGTGAAACATTTTGAAGGCAGGAACCATTATGCTGTCAATTATTCTGTTAATCCACTGGGATTAACAGAACCAGCAATGCAGTGAAGAAACGTGATTGGAGCTAAAGAACCGCTTGAGGCTGTGTGTGTACAGACCTGGAAGCTGAAATCTCCAGGCGTCAGCAGCCTCCACGCTCTCTGCATTCCACCTCCTTGCTTTCTACCAGTTTCCAACAGCGACTGTTAGAAAACACCCCCATCATCTCCCACCTAAGAATGAAAACTGACAAATGCTTGTGAAGTCTGGAGTCTGCAGGCACATGCACACCAAAGGTCTGAGGACTATTAATCAGAGCACTAAGGAACACTACCTCCTCTGCCCCACCCAACTCTTTCATTCTAATGGCCTATCTGAAGAAGTTTCATTTACCTCATACTTCATGTATACAATCAAAATAATTTATAAGACACCAAGGGTAGGGGACTGAAGAGATAGAAAAAGCACAAGACTGAGACTCAATATGTTGTTAGAATTATGATAGGGGGATTTATAACAATTATGATTAAAATACTAAGGACTCTAATACTAAAAAGTTCCTTTGAGAAACTTTATTGAAGTGAATTAAGCAGACAGCATGCAAGAGCAGATGGGCAGTGTAACCAGAATGGGGATTCTAAGAACCAGGAAGTGTATCTAGAGATCAGAAGCATTGGGTAGACAGGAAGGAAGTCCTGGGTGGGCTTATCTTTAGACTCCGTGTAGCAGAGGACAGAACCTTGAGTATGATTATGAATCAATCCAAATGTGCAAAGCTGAAAACAAAAGAGAAAATATTCAAGAACAGCGAGTCAGCCAATGTCAGTCACCAAATAACTACTCTAGAAAACTCAGGGGACATCAAGCAGGACAAAGGCCAGACAAACAGAGCCTAGGCATGTCATACTAAGCAACAGGAAATCCAAGATAAAGTCCAGAAGAGGCCAAAGGTGTGTGTGTGTGGGGGGGGTGCACACAGATAAGAGTGCCTCCAGACTTCCCAGAAACCATGCTCACTTTAGGGAAATGTTAAGTTTTGAAGAAGAAAAACCCAACAACACTACCAAAACAAAAACAAATAAACAAACAAAAAATGAACCAACCAAACCAAAAACCCAATCCTCTATCAACCTAAGAGTATGTGTTCTCTGAAATTATCCATATAAAATGGAGACCTTCTCAGGCAAACATAAAATTGAGGGGAACTGCTGTTAGCACACCTGCCTGCCAAGAAGTATTGAAAGAAGTTTTTAAAGGAAGACCATGGAGAATGAATGAGTGAAGCAAATGCAATCTTTTCTTTCTTAATGACTGAGCAGATAGTTTAAGCACAGCATCAAGTATATGTGAAGATACATGTAGGCATAGTTTCTTTTTGTATGAGGACACTAATGACAGTGATGATGTGAATGATGGAGAAACCAGGATGCATTTGTTGCTGTAAGGCTGTGGTACTGCCTCTGAAACTGTGCTTGTAATGTTGTTATTTGAAAGTAGGCTTAGATTCATTGTAAATGTATGTTGACTACTCTGTAGAAACCATTAACATTAAAAAGTAACTGGTATGCTAACAATGATAGAAAATAGATTATATAAAGTGCTTAGTTAAAATCATAAAAGGCAGAAAAAAGAGCAAAAGACAAAAACAGAAAAAACACAAGCAACAGGTATAAAAGACTAATAATTTGCTGTTGATTCAGTTGTCTCAATAATTGCCTTGAATAGCAGTGATCTAAATGTATCAATTAAAAGACAGTGTAGATTTGAAAAAACAAGCCTCCAACTTGGTATGGTGGTGCAACATGACTATGATCTCAGCTCTTGGGAGGCCAAAGCAGGAGAATCATAGATTTGAGGACAGCCTGTGTCCCATATCAAATTCAAGGCCAACCTGAACTATATATAACAAGATCTTATCTCCAACAAACAGCAACAACAAAGACGAGACCCAACCACATATTGTCTACCAGAAACCTGCTTTGGATATAATAAAGCATATGCCTGAAAGAAAAAGGATAAAGAAGGACATCTATTATAACACTGATTGGAAAGCATGAGAAAAGGTGTCAGGCATTATGGAATGACATGAAGACCCTCAATGTGTATTTGCCCAACAGCACCAAAATGTGTGACATAAAGTTGACAGTGGCAAGGAAAAATAGACTAATTCTCTGCTGTGCTGAGTTACAGACACAAATGTCAATAGGACCATATCAGAGGTGAGCACTTACAGTAAGTAGGAAACCAGGAAGGATATAATTGAACCAAATTAATGGCAGCATCCATTGTCTGGGTGTAATGGGCATTGATAGACTGCATTGTCCAGCAGCAGAAGGCAGGCTCTTCTTCAGCTCACATGCGACATCGTGACAAAGCACATTATGATCTGTAAGTCATGTATCAAGAAGTTCCACCACAATAGATTTAATTAGAAATCAACAGCAGAAAGATAGAAATAGGTAGGTAGAAATCGAAAATTCTCAATTACTTGGAAATTAAACAACACATTCGTAAAGATATTTGAACAGAAATTTATAGCATTGAGTGTATATATTAGAAAATAAGTTATTCTAATGGCCTATCTGAAGAAGCTCCATTTACCTCGTACTTCATGTATGCAATCATAGGAACTTGAAAAAAAGAGCAAACTAAAATCCAAATTAGGATTTTAGACTTCAGGGATTTTCTTGTCTTTCAAGATTGCAGCATTCAGAATTATAGAATTATTTGGACTTAGCCCTCCAAAATCCTACAGCTAATGTCATAATCAATGGTAAGAAACTTGGGAAAGTTTTTCTACTAAGAGCAGGAGCAAGGAAAGGTATTTTCTTACACCATTGCCTTTCAGCATTGTACCAGAAATCCCAGGCAACACAGCAAGAAAAGGAAACAAAAGGAGTAAAAATGGGAAGGATAAAAGTGTCTTGCTCATCAGTGACATAATAACTATGTAGAAAATCTGAAAGAAATAAATATTTTCTGGAATTAATAAAATTATGGTGAGACTGTAGGATGTAATGTTAATATCCAAAGCCCAACCATTTCACTATGTAGTAAGAATGAACAAGTGGTATTTAAGATTAAAAATATATTACCACTTATATTAGCACACCAAATGAAATATTTTTCTGGAAATACATTTTTATAAATAAATAAAATGCATAATACTGAGTGAGTCCTAATGTGCATTATGGACTTTGAATGGTGATGAAATGTCAATATACCAAAGATACCACCCTGAAGAAAGATGTTGAACAGGAGAAGCTGTGCATGTGTGGAGGCAGCCAGTATGCAGGAAAATCCCTGGACTTCTCTCTCAATTTTGGGAACCTAAATCCTGTGATTGCAAGTCTGTTAAGACATGAAAGCATAACAAATTAACTTAAAATTCATGCAGAAATTGGAAAATCTGAGAACGATAGAATCTCTTTGAAAAATGTTAGACCACTCATTCTTTGGTAGTCACTAATAAATACAATATTCTACATAAGACCATCAACTTATTCCCCCCCACCTCTCTTTATCTCACTCTCTTACTACTTCTCACCCTTGACCGTCATAATATATATTTCATAAAACAACCCTTAGGTTCACTGATATGATCTTTTGAAAAACCTACACATTCCTTTTCTATTAATCATTTTAAGAAACTATGTGGGTTGTGTCTTACTAATTGATTTAGTGACCTACAATTTGAAAGATACTAATCTAGTCCAAATAGTTGATGTTATGGACATCAAGAACACTTCCTGACTCCCACTCAGTACTGATGTTGGGACAGCTGTGCTAGAAGAGGTTTAAGGGTAGTGCAGGCAAGTCCAACTTACACCAGACTAGGCAACTTCCTTCAAGGTATCTTGGGCCTACCCTAGAAGCTAAATATATCTCAGTGAACAAAATAGCTTTTTTGGGCCTGCTGTGAGATAAACATTTGCACCAATACTCTTCCTTTCTGAGGATGCCTAGTAAATACTTACTAACTTGACTCTTCTTTTTCTTAAGGGTGCACTGTAAGCCTATCACAGGCATGCACCTTCTGGCTGTTCAAGTAGATCCCACTGGTCTCTATATGTGTTTGCATTTGAGGAGGCAGAATTTGCTCTACTGCATGCTGAAGTGTTCAGTGTTCCCACTGGTGCTGGTCCCCACACACCATTGCTTATTCGAGTATCTTCTACTTCATTCACAGAGGCAGTGTCTGGCAGGGCAGCCATGCAGAGCTTGTCTAAGCACACCTAAGGGACACACATTTCAGACATCTTAATGGACCACATCTTCACAAAAGAATGATTGAAAAACATTTGGAAACAAGAAAACATGGAAGATTTTGGCTTAATGAAGCCACTGTACTTTCTTTGTATCCTTTTAATTCCTATATTGCAGATATTTAAAACAGGTTAAACTTCCAACACTATCAGTATGAGGCATTACTTCTGGTGGGGAGAAGGTACAGTCATAAAACCAGTGGAGACTCCTGAGAGGCTTGCCTGACACATGGCATAGCTAAAGATGAAATCTTACCTGATTTTGTTTTCCTTGTAGCTGCTCACACACACTTATGTGACATGTATAAGAAGGTCAGAGGACAACCTCGGAGCCAGTCCTTGCCTTGGAGGACAACCAGGACCCAGTCCTTGCCTTGGAGGATGACTGGAAACCAGTCCTTGCCTTGAAGGACAACTGGGACCCAGTTCTTGCCTTTCACCTTGTTTGAGATCAGAATCTTCTTCGTTGTTGACCTCTGTACACAGCAGGCTAGCTGGCAAATGAGCTTCCAGGGATTCTTCTGTCTGTGCTCCCCTGCTCTGCTACAGTAGCATTGAAAATACACTACCACATCCAGCTTTTGCTTAGGTCCTGCCAGCCCAGACTCAGGTCATCAGGCTTGCATGCCATCTCCCCACTCCCCAAAGCTGGTTTTGGCTTTGGTTTTGTTTTCAAGAACTGACCAAACTGATCACAGTCCTTAAGGTTTTTCTAGTTTGTTTTGTTCTTAAACTGAAACAGAATTCATAAACAAATATTCTAAATTTGTTACCCACTTTAGTAGCTTTGTGCTTTTTAATTTTCTCATAATTTTCGAATTTGTGCCTTCAAATCAAGCATACGAGAAAGGAAAAATTCTTATCATATGAACAGTTTAAAGTCCTTATGAGAAAACTTATATAACTCTAAATCCCCATCAAATTATATCATAAAAATGGCTGCTCAAGAGAAAACCGTACAGGAAACTATCCTAGGGTTTAATAAGCTCACTCAGGTTGCAGTGTCTCATTTCAGAGAAGTCATGGCTGCAAGAACCTGAAGAGGCTAGACCACAGTCGAGAGACCAGCAAGCATGAAGGAATACATGCTTGCTTCCTTGTAGCTTGGGTATTTGGGCCCACATTGACTGGGAAGGCTTCTATGGGCCTATGGACTGACAGTGGTTCAGTCTGTGAGGGTTGTAAGACATCTGGCACCGTGGAAGAGTAGCCACCTCCTTAGGCAGGCTGGTATTGGGGTGGATTGACCCAAGAATACTGCAGCGGAGGGGTAGCTGCCAGCAGAGGGGGGAGCAGCACATGACTTAAGGACAGCTACCTTCTCAGATTTGACAGGACCCAAACTGACAGCTACATTCTCATTTACAGATCTTGTGGGGCCCAAATTGACAGCTACATTCTCCTTGAGAGATTTCAGGGGGCTCAGATTGATGGATATCTCAGGACCCAAACTGACAGATTTCTCAGGGGCCAAACTGACAGTTACGTTCTGCTTGGCACATTTCACAGGGCCCAAACTGATAGCTACCTTCTCCTTGATGAATTTTGCTGGGCCTAAACTGACAGATTTCTTGAGGCCCAAACTCTCTGTCTCCTCCTCATTGGATATCGTCCAGATATCTGACAGGGAAGTGGTGGGGGTGATGAAAAGATTACCCATTTTTCCAATGGGCTAAAAATTTGTATCGAGGGGGACTTTTTTGGGTTTTTTAGGCCATGATGCTATGCCCACATGGTTTCTCTGGACAAGGGATGTCGATTGGGAGCCAAGACTTGGTTCCACCTCCTGGGGGTGGGGGGGAGAGTCAATCCTTATGTGGAGGTGTTGAGTGAACCCAAACCAAAAAAAATGTGCCTTCCTAACAGGATGGGCAGACAAACATGACAGACAACACAAAGGAAGGAAAGAAATGGGGGTCCCAATGCTTACCTGCTGAAGGGACCAAAAGAACACAACACTGAGGGGCCTTCTCACTGAAACACACCATCTTGGGGGCACTGTCAAGAAACCAAGAGTTAAGAGAGGGAGATGATCAGAACCTGCACTGGGAGAAACAAAGTAACAGAAGCCCCAGGTTGGGTGCCAGTTGTAGCTTGGATCATGACTGCTCCCTCGGGGGAGGGGGTGAGAAGGCATGGTGTCAATGGCACAGACATCAGGAGTCCATTGAAGGCAAATAGCAAACTCCTTCAGTCAATAACAGGGAAGGCCTTATGTACCCTCCTCCCAGCACCCAGTCTGTGTGGTCATTCCTCATTGGCTGGGCACGATCAGAAACTCTGATAGCTCCTGTTGCTAGGCCCTCAGGCAGACTCCAGGTTGGCTCTTAAGGAGTACACGCCTTGGCTACTGGTCCGAGCCCGTTTCCCTGACCCTATGGACCTGTCCTACTACACTTACTAATTCTCAGTACACTGTCTGCACTCTCAGGTAGTTCTGGACACAAACTCAGGGAGTGGCAGCCCTCACAGCAAGGCCTTCTCATCTCAATTTAAAGGAGAGTAAGAAGGACATAGGAGGAAGGGAAAGTGAAGGCAGGCTCCCTGAAATGGTAGCTTCTTGTCCCCAGAAGACAATTTGAGGAGAAACAGCCAGAACACAGGGGAGGGGCATGGATTTAAACAGGAACAATAAGAAAAGGGGAGGACTCAGGGAGCACCGTAAAATACCCAAGCCAGTAATTTGCTTAGAGGACATACAGTCTTAGGCTTCCCCGACCCCATCCAGAAGGGATGGAGTTATTTTCCCTTTCTCTGCTACATGACTTTCCTAATTCAATCCTTTGTCTGTACCAGGGAACAAACATGGTAATCTGCTAGATGGCCAGTACCCAGGCATATTTCTAATGGCAGAGAGTTAGAGGGATATAGGTGGACAGGGTTGAAATGGCAGTATCCTATTCCTAGAAGGCATTTCCATGAGAAAACTGCAGAAAGGCATGGGGGGGGGGGTTGGGTGGGATGGGTGTGTGTGTGTGGTGGAGGCAGAGTAGTTACCCAAAGAGGACTGATAGGGTAAAGGGAAGGACCTAAGGGCCCTATAAAATACCCAAACCAGCTTCTGTTCTGTTCCAGCTTCTGGACTTTCAGCCTTAGACCTCCCCATTCCTAAGGAAAAAGCTGCTCCTCCATCCCTAAGGATAAAGCTGCTCCTCCATCCCTAAAGATAGGGCTGCTCCCCCATCCCTAAAGATAAAGCTGCTCCTCCATCCCTAAGGATAAAGCTGTTTTCCCACAGTATTCAATTCTTTGCCCATGTCAAGGAATGACAATCCCCTAGAAAACCACCAGCACCTCTGTTCCAAATAAAACAATTCCCCACATACATGCCTAAAGGCTTTAATCTATCTAGACAATTCTCTAGTGAAACTCCCTTTTCAGATGACTCTACATTGTTTCAAGTCAACACTCAAAACCAGGCACCACAGAAACATGTAAACCCAAAGTCAAGAGCTCATCCTTTCCTGCCTTACACTGGAGACTGAGCTACAACCAGAGGAAAATGCATGAAGCCTGTGGAGAGACCTATAATGTGGCTGAAGAGTCCTCAATGGACTGATACCATTGAACGCTGCATGATGAATCATAATTCAGTCACTGATGAAGCTTTACTTCATTGTTGTCTGGAGACAAATTTCATCAGGATCCCTCGAGGTTCTTGTCTACTTGCATCTGAGGTAACTGGATCCACCCAAGTAGAATCAAAATATCATGAAGTACAATCCAGAAATGTATGTTTTATAGGTTCCCCCAAGTGTTTCTGATGAACTCGGTAAAAAATCATTGCTTCAATAATGGGTGTATACACCTGGGAAGTAGGCATTTCAGAGAGAGAGAGAGGTTTTGTTTGGGTTCTCTAGAACAGTGGTTCTCAACCTTCCTAACACTGCAACCTTTTAACAAAGTTCCTCAGGTTGTGATGACCCCCAATCATGAAATTATTTTCACTGCTACTTCATAATTGTAAATTTGCTACTGTTATGAATTGTAATGTAAATATCTGTTTCCCAATGGTCTTAGGCTACCCCTGTGAAAGGGTTATTCAACCCCAAGGGGTCACGACTTTCAGATTGAGAACCACCACACTAGATGAAGACTTCATAGGGATCCTTAGAGAGCATCAACCTTCAAGGGCAAGCATCACTGGAGCTGAAGATCCAACTTCACAGGGGCGGGGAGGACATCATACCTTACCACGATTTCCTCTTCATAAGAAGGGCAAATCCTGCTGTGGTTTTTCCAGGTCCCAGGGTTCCCACGGCTGTGCCTGGTACTGTCTTAAGATTCCTCTTCAGCCCAGGATTTCGCTAAGTTTCTTTGTCTGGAAGATGTGTTGTTTTCAGGGCTAAGGTTATTATTTGGGCTTATTCTTATGTCTGTAGTCACTTTTCCTGGTCATTTTGGATTGTTTATACTTTATCTCTGTTGTTGAACACCCCAAACACAAATCTAAAAACAAACTTGGAGTGCCTGGAGTCCTGCTGCCCACTTTCGCACTTTTCTTCTTAGGTCTTAAGCAGATTGACTGATGAAATGAACATCTAACAATATCCTACCTTAGAAAATAATTTATTAATCTTTAACTATAATAAACTTTATTATATACATACCTTCTTAAGTTTTATCTTTAATAATTGTGTGTGTGTGTGTGTGTGTGTGTGTGTGTGTGTGTGTGTGTGTGTATTACTCTGGCCTTCTGCAACATCCTTAGCTTTTTGGTTTTGTCCTCAGTTCTAATTTCATTTTGGAATAATACTTTATTTTTATACAAAACTACCACATACAGTTCTTTCTAATCTAAAAGCATTACTCTTTCTCTTTAACCTTTTTTTTAAACCAAAAATGTATTTCATACTAAAACATTTTTTATCTTCTTATGTTATGGTACCTTTGTCTTATTTATCTTTAGAGTATTCCAATGAAACACAGTCCTCCAGATATCCCTGTTTCTGTTCTGCTGAAGGCAGAGTGAACGTGTAGGGGCTATTCCTTCATCTTACTTCTGTTCTTTCCTTGGGTTTCTGCTCTCCTCTACAAAGGCATGTTAGAACGCAAAGATAAGCCCTTTCCCAATCTTTGAATTCCAGGAATTACAGAAACTAGTGAGACTACCCCCAGCTGAGGGCAATTATCCGTGAAATGAGACTGTGCTTTGGAGCAGGAGCAATGATCTCCTGCAGTATGTCAGTACCCTGAAGACAGACCTGAGCCATCAGATCTCTCTTTGGCTCTGGCAGCATGGTAACAATGACTAAACAGTCCTCTTTGTCCAGCACCATCACTCTGTCTCTTTAACTTGCTTATCGGAACTGGTGGCCAAACTTAACCTGTGGGAGCTGTCACAGCCAGGACTTTTGCCCTAAAACTCCAGTTACATGATGGACCAAAATGAATTTGGGCTAATTTAACAATTTCAGTCTGTGAGACTACTCACTCATAAGTCAGTTTGGTACCATGTAAACAATATAAAAACATAAGTATATGTAGATAATAAATTTTGCATAGACATATTAAAGATAGATTTACAAACCACAGGTTTTGTAGCTTCTGTTTAGTTCTATTATTGTCAGTTTTTCAAGTTAGATTATTGATGTGATTGTTTCCTTCATAACATGAAGCAATCCCTAATCCAAAACCTGTACTTCCAAAGACAAGGCTTTCAATAGAAACAAGTTAGAAAAATTGAGTCTTGAAGACACAGCGCCTAACCTAATCACTAAAAAACTCAAGGAGATACCTAGTAAAAGTAAAACCAGTCAAAAACATGAAGCTTGTTGAACAGACTTAAGGCAATATCATTCCCAGTTTAAGAGGTAAACAGCAGGAATCCCAGCTGAATTTTATAAAGTCCTAGATTAGCTTGTTGAGAAAAGGGCAGGATTTATTCCCTTGAGTAACCTCTCTGACCTTAGCACAGTGAGCAGATTTCTTTATAGATCTTCATTTCTGTAAGGAGGCTTGCTATGATCAAACTTTGTCAATAGAGCCCTGATGGGGTCATGTGACTCTAAGCAGTAGATTCCTGATCATGGGAGAGCTGCACTCTGGATGGAAAGTCAATGTTATTTTGAGCAAATAATCCCTGTCCAAGTCACATAGTTTCTTTTCAGATACTGCCTCCCCCGCCAGCACAGTGAGTTCCTCTCAGATACTGCCTCTAGCACAGTGAGTTCATCTCAGTCACTGCCCCCAGCACAGTGAGTTCCTTTCAGGTACTGCCCCCCAAGCACAGTGAGTTCCTTTCAGGTATTGCCCCCCCAGCACAATGAGTTCCTCTCATTTACTGGCCCCCCAGCTGTGGGAGCCCAGCTGGGAGACCAGCTCCCACATTTATGACAAGGTACTCTTGAGGAGAGAAGGATAAGAGATATTAGATAGAAGGATAGAAGGAAGAGAAACAGATAGAAACACAGGATAGCTTTGGGAGGGCCTGGATCCTTATCCACTGGCCCCTCCTGTCTCTTCTAAAGGGCTTTTTATAGGAATGCCAATTGGGTCGAGCAAAAGACCTCCCCCTAGCTCAGCCAAGTGTAGACTCTTCCAATCACCTAGTAACCATGCACATGGTCAAGCAATCTTTTAATGTAGCCCTGCTGGGTAAGGTAAGCTCAGTTTCACTAGGAAACCTTTATGAGCCTCTACAACTCCCCTTCTTGATATAATAAGCCCCCCCCCCCCTGTGAGGCCCCCACATAGACTGTGCCTATATTAGATCATTCTTCATGATTAATTTTATATACATACATTCAGGAAGATACCAAGAAGAAAGTTGCCCATCTTTGGCTACCAGCCTCTGGCAAGAGGAGGTACAGAGCTTCACTCAGCTCTGGTCCAGGTCCCTACTGAGCTTGCAAGCATCCACAGTGATCTCCATAGCTGCCACACCTCCCAGTAAAGGAGTAGAGGATAAGAAAGATGGAATATTATTTTTGGAATGCATCTAAGATGACTACAGCAGTCATATTTGCACCAAGACATTTTCCTGGATCAAAACTCTCTCATATTTTGATTCCCAGGAGAAAACAGTTATTTCAAATCACTTCAAAATATTCACTCAAGTAAGCAAAAACCTATGCTAATTATAAAGACGCTTTTACAAATTAACTCCATTGTGGGAGGCTTATCCCTTTGTGGGAGGCCTACCCCTTTCTAAACAGAAACAGAACTAAAAACTTCCAGAAGAAGACAGAAAAACTCCCCTAATTATGACACTTTTGCTTAAGTTTTCCAGGGGCCACTAAGATCATAAAATTATATATTTTTTTTTGCTTTTTTTTTTGTTGTTGTTGTTGCTTTTTCGAGATAGGGTTTCTCTGTGTAGTTTTGCGCCTTTCCTGGAACTCACTTGGTAGACCAGGCTGGCCTCGAACTCACAGAGATCCACCTGGCTCTGCCTCCCGAGTGCTGGGATTAAAGGCGTGTGCCACCACCGCCTGGCCCATAAAATTATATTTTAAGCTATCATAAAAAGTATTCAAATATATCTGAAGGTAAAAAAGTAATAAAAACTTCAAGATGCTTCTAATATGATTTGGTTTATCTTTTAAAAATTAATGTTACCTAACCTGTCCAGACTAGACAGATATTGAATTTACACTTTTTACATTCAACATTTACACTTTTTACATTCAATATTTACACTTTTACAGTCAATATTTACACTTTTTACATGTTTATAAGCAGCATGAATATCACTGTACATATTTACACTTTCTACAGACTTATATTCAAAAGGACACTATAGAATTATTTTACAAACTTATCTAGAAAACACTCTTCACAGAGCTAACTTATATTCAAAAGCAAACTCTATAGGACTACTTTACAAACTTTAGCAAACATCCAGAAGAGTTTTCTTAACAGAACTGTTGTATTTTCTTTCAACAAGATAGAGTATGCAAATCATGAGTAATTACTGTACTGAGCTGCTGTAAAGCTCTTAGAAAAACCTTTCTGGGCAGCTCTTAGGAACCATCTTTCTTAAAGGAGCCTGTATTGAAGCAGAAGCAGTGTGGCTCCAGGTTCCATTTCATTCCTGCATTTCTGGAGAAAAGTCAGCAGCTATGGTATTATCATAGCTCACATTTCTTTGTTCTACATCTATCAAACTCAGGCAGCCATCAAACTTCTGAGGGTACAATTTCCCCCTTCTTAATTTTTTAAAGCTGCATCTTAAGATTCCCTGAGCTCTTTCCACTATGCCTTGTCCTTGGAAGCTGCATTTTAAGACTGCCATGATGCCAATGTTTCTCTCTTGCATTTCAAGCACAACCCAAGTTTCTCTTTCTTTTTCTTTCTTTCTTTCTTTCTTTCTTTCTTTCTTTCTTTCTTTCTTTCTTTCTTTCTTTCTTCCTTTCTTTTCCTTCTTTCCTCCTTTCTTTCTTTCCTCCTTTCTTTCTTTCCTCCTTTCCTTCTTTCTTTCTTTCTTTCTTTCTTTCTTTCTTTCTTTCTTTCTTTCTTTCTTTCTTTCTTTCTTTCTTTCTTTCTTTCTTTCTACTTGCCAGTAAGTTTTTTCTTTTTCTTTTTTCACACCCAAAGCAATTTCCCAGTGTATGGACCTCTTTCCCTAGTTTTCTAAAGGGTTTCAAAGTGACTTGTTGACAAACAGTATTAGCATTTTAATTGCCTTCTGACAGGCAAGCTGTTCACTTGCTTCTAGTTCTCAAGAGGCAAGCCAACAAAGCGTATGGAAAAAATAGCATTTTGAGCTGAAGAAATGGAGTTTTGGGGCAGTGTAGTACTGGCATCTCTGTTACAGACTTCATTTCCCAAACTGCCTTTCTCTACATTGTCACACTGTTATGTACAAACTACATTTCCCATGCTGCCTTTCTGGATGCAGGAGAAAAATTCCATTCACATGGTCTGTATTCAAGCTTTTGCTTTTACCACAGGAGGTTTTTGAGTCAAGATTTTGCTCTTTTACCACAGGAGATTTCTGTTCTCCCTGAGCTGTCATTGATAGGTGTATTTCCTTCACCTGACACTTTCCTTGAGTGGGCTGCATCTGTCCACCCACATGCATTCAGTTAGGCACTTTGGTGCCAGAAGCAAAAACCCCTCAGGGCTTGCTCCCTGCCTTACTGGATCAGTGAAAGAAGATGAAAGTACTTGAAATAAAAGCTTTTTCAGCCTTTTCAGAGAGAGTCCCTCCTGGATAGATCTTCGTCTTGTCCTGGCTTGTCTCCTCCCCCTGCTGCAGCCACACTGCTCAGACCCTGCTAATTGCTTTTTTCCATGACAGCAGCCCCTCCCCAGGTCTCACACTGCCTCTGCTGCAGCTCTGCTCAGCTTTCCACCTGCACTTTCTTGATCTAGGCTCTGGCTGCAGGGGATTCTGGCTGCCATTTTTTTCTGCTCCTGGCTTGAAGAGGAGATAGGACTAGCAGAGAGGACTTGCCATATTCCAAGAGGTTTTTTGTTTTTTCTAGGGCAATTACAGGTGATTTTTTCATTCTGATAGATTTTCCAGTTGAGTTTAATTTTGCTCTTGCAGGAAGAAAAAAATCTGAGAAGGAAAGACCTGAAAAGCTTTCAGTTTTTAAGAGAGAGATTACTAAGTTTTTCCCAAGAAAGCTATCAGTTTTTGAGAGAAAGATTACTGAATTTTTCCCAAGATTTCTGTTCCCTAATCTTGGCTTTATGGACAAGGAAATTAATTCTGACGGTACGATGTTATCATACAGTAACAATGTTAGTGGGGTGAAGAGTTTTATTTCACCTGTATTTACCTGAGGGAAAATTCTTTCCTCTACTGCTCAGAACTTAAATCTAAGATGTTCATAGGCCAAAAGCTCCCATAGGAATCCTTTTCTGCCCATTTTCCTCATCTTTGATAGATTTTTTTCTCTGATTCTTCCCTAGGAGTTTGCGTTCATAGTCCCATATTTGGAAAATCAAGGACGTAGTCCCTCTGTCTTCTTGCTTTTCTTACCCTAAGTTTTTTTCTTACACTGTATTCCTATATTCTACCTTATGTTTTTTCTTTAATTATTATAGATAGAAATTAAGACAGAGAAAAAGAAAGAAACCTAGATAGAGAGAAATATATGTTGCAGCCTCACTGTTCAACTGATGTCAACAATTCAGACCCCTTACTTTCACTCCAGAGAATAAAATACCATCACCTTTATATTTTAATTCCTTACCAGGCATGCCCCCTTACAACTGTGATGCCCCCTTTCTCCTTTCACCAAGTCTCCAGCCCTGTTCCGGTGCCATTTGTGGGAGACAAGCTGGAAGACTGGCTCCCACATTTTATGACAGGATACTCTTGAGGAGAGAGGGATAAGAGATATTAGATAGAAGGACAGAGGGGAGAGAAACAGAAACACAGGATAGCCTCGGGAGAGCCTAGATCATTATCCACTGGCCCCTCCTGTCTCTTTTAAAGGCCTATTTATAGGAATGCCAAGGGGTGGAGCATAAGAACTCCCCCAGTTCAGCCTAATGTAGACTCTTCCAATCACCTAGAAACCATGCACATGGTCAACCAATCCTCTAAAGCAGCTCTTCTGGGTAAAGCAAGCTCAGATCTCACTAGGAAACCTTTATAGGCCTCCACACCCAGCATAGTGAATTCCTCTCAGATACTGCTCCCCAGCACAGTGAGTCCCTCTCAGATACTGCCCCCACAGCACAGTGAGTTCCTCCCAAGTACTGCCCACCCCGTAGTACAGTGAGTGGTCAAGACCAAAGCTGGTTATGTTTGTTTGTTTTGTTCTTATCCTTTGGCTATTTGCCCATTACCCAGACTATATTGGAGACAGTCAGTATTGCCATAGACTATTAGCTTCTAAGAAAGAAGTATCAAACTTATTCCAGTCTCAGAAGAGGTACTGTATGTAGTTAGGAAGCCCAGAGAACCAAGTTTCTCAGGAGGAGAGACAAGAAATGGATGGTCTCTGGAGTGGGATGAGGCAACCCTCTCATTTGCCCTCACTCCTGCCTCCTGGTGTGCCCTTGGGGGGTTGTGACCTGGCTCTTAGAATAAACACCCAGGTAGCTCCTTTTCAGCCCTAAGTATGCCATCCCCATAAGCCTCAGGGAAAGAAAAAGGGGAAGGAAAGGAAGAAAGAAGGGGGAGAGTGAAGAAAGGACAAACAGAAGGAAGGGAGGGAGGCAGAGAGGGTGTTGCTGCTGAGAAAGGAATGAATGCTCTTTAGGAAAAAGGAAGAAGAAGAAAGCATTTGGACTTTCATGAGGTTATTAATACTTACCTTGGGACATGATTTTAGAGTGTGCCTTGATATATGAGCATTTGCTTCTGGCAGGAGCTAATGGCTCATGACAAGGGTATCTCATCATTGGATCTTCAAGAGGTAAGTCTTCTCTTACATGTGACTGGCTGACACATGCCTGCAATTCAAAGTGGCTCCTATCAGGTACCTCCAGGCTGGCTCATCCACCTGACATTGAGATATCAGGGTTCAGGGGCACCTCAGGGTTTTTGTGTCCTAGAACAAAGATGTAGACAGAAATGTAAATTTGGCAAAATCAGCTATAGCCTATTAAAGATAGTACACTTTCAAAGGGGGAGGCTGTAGCTGTTCGTTTTTGCTTTTTTGGGGGGGGCCTGCCACCCAGCTCCCAAAGAAATCACACTTGGAGGCTCATTATTACTTATAAATTATAAATGCCCAGTCTTAGCTGGCTTGTTTCTTGCCAGCTTTTCTTAAATTAATCCGTGTACCTTTTGCCTCTGGGCTTTTACTGCTCTTTTACTTCTGGTGTATCTTACTGTCACTCTTACTCTGTGGCTGGCTGTGTGTCTAGGTCTGGCCTCTAGCATCCTCTTCTCCTTGTTTTCTTGCTCTTTCTTCTTTCTTCCCAGATTTCTCCTCCTATTTATTTTCTTTGCCTGCAAGCTCTGCCTATCCTTTCTCTTGCCTCACTATTGGCCATTCAGCTCTTTATTAGACCATCAGGTGTTTTAGACAGGCAAAGTAACACAGCCTCACAGAGTTAAACAAATGCAACATAAAAAAAATGCAACACACCTTTGCATCATTAAAGCAAATGTTTCACAGCATAAATAAAAGTAACACATCTTAAAATAATATTCTACGATAGGAGGCAGGCCAGAACAGAGAGTTTGTCAGCTCCAAAGGGCATCTACTGCACAAAAGGTGGAGCTTTTATGGCCCATAGTATAGGTTTCTGGGTCATTTGCATGGCTCCAGCTTTCTCCCACATATAACTTAATGCATCACATGTCTCATTAGCATCTTATTCTCCACCTAGGCATCTGTGTTTTGGTGTTGTAACAAGCCACACATCACCTCCACACCCTCTTGAGTGCCTCTGTGCTTTTGCCTGTAACTCCAGCCATTTTCAGTTGGCCTCCATCAGCAGTTCCAAGCCTTTGAGATATTTTTCTAGTGTGCTAATTTGGCAGCCTTTGTGTAAGGTCCTCTGGAACTCACTGTCCACTACTCTCCTGCCTCAATGTTATATAACATTAGACAATGACTATGTATCAGAAAGCAGATAAAATTTTTTGTAGTTATAAATTATCCAAAATTACTTGCATTGCAGAAATACCATCTTTTTAGAGAACAGAGCAAGGGGCTTTACAGTGAAATGTTACTCTAAATACTCCTCCTTGTGACCCAAGGCATGGTGTGCAGACGGACAAAATTAAGGTCACTTGGGACAACATCAGGGACAACTCCCCAGCCGCCCCTCCCCCACCCCCTGGTTTGACTGCACTTTAGAGAATTCCTAGGTGACTTGTGTGTTCCCTCAGTTCAGGAAGCACGGCTTAAAATGTGCCTCATTTGGAGGCGACATGTCCTATTTGTGTACAGCGGCTCACCAAGGAGAAGGCACAGTCTGTGTTTGGGGAGTTCATTGCATGTGTCTGAGACTTTGGATCTGGAAAGGACAATATAATTTCAAATGTGCAAACAGATGAGCCTGGGTCAACATCAAATGAGCAATTTGTTCAGTCACCACTTCCCCAGATCCTTTGCAAACCATCCAAACAGTTTAGAGCAATTCTCTCTCGTAGGTCAGTAAGGAGCCTAACTTGTCCAGACCTGAGACCCTCAGTTTCTCTCCCTAGCTGTCAGGATGTTGCTTTCTTTTTGTGTCTCTGATTCCCCCTCTCTTTATATCTTTCTGCAAACCCCCTTCTCTACAATGACAG
The DNA here is from genome assembly GCA_902168425.1 of Peromyscus attwateri. Classification (NCBI taxonomy): domain Eukaryota; kingdom Metazoa; phylum Chordata; class Mammalia; order Rodentia; family Cricetidae; genus Peromyscus; species Peromyscus attwateri. The sequence goes on along the minus strand of CABHPP010111203.1, from coordinate 19,830 downwards.
GAATTTGAAAAAAAAATTAAACATACTTAAAAATGCTATTACTAATACAAAGTGAAAATTGGTTAACTGAAACATTGCAGAAGTCTTCACACATTATTGGAACCATGGGAAGTGTGATTCTTGTTAAAAATAGTATTTATTTGTGTGTATGTGTGTGTGCCTGTGTGACTTTTGGTGCACATTTGTGCTGGTGCCTGTGGAGGCCAGAAGAAGGTACCCTGGAACTGAAAGTACAAGTGATTGTGAGCTGCCCTGAGAGTATAGTAACTAAATCTGGGTGCTCAGCAAAAGCAGTTAGTCTTCTTACCCACTGAGCAATCTTGCCAGCTCAGGAAGTGTAATTTGTCCAACACAGTGACTACTTTTATTCCAGAGCAACAGGCTTCTGGAATTCTAGTGAATAGATTTCTCATCTTCTATAACATTATACCCTAGGACAAGGCACAGGCAACTTCTGAGGCTTGTAGGAATCTATGTATTCACTTACTAGTTATTATGATTTCTCTGACATGTGTCATGCTTAGTCACTTATGATTCAGCAGGTAAACAGCATAGGAAGGCCCTGGTGGCATTAGTAAGAAACAATGTCAGCCACCTGATGGGAGAGCCAGATGACCTGGCTTGTGACAAGCACCCTTTTATTCCCCCAAGCTCTTTCAGGCAATTATCCTGGAATTTCAGAGTGACGTGTTTTTTAGGGTGTAGGAGGCTGGCTAGTTTGCAATGTTCTCCACATCTGGTGGAGTCTCACCTGGGCAGATTGTCTTTGCTATTTTGAACTCTCACTGTAAGGAGAAACCAACCCAAAATCTTGGTGTTGTGAGCTAACAGTCTACCTTCCATGCTTATTGCACCCACAGTAACTTACATAAGGGTCATATCATCTTGCCAGGTCTAAGATGTAGTCTTGGAAGGGACAACTTCAGCCATATAAATATCTTTACTTAACTACAAAGAAAAGAAAGAACTTTATTTATTCTCTGAAGATATGGAACACACACACACACACACACACACACACACACACACACACACACAACCAAAACTAAAATCGAAAGAAGAAACCAATCATTTAGATGTGTTAGGATCAAAGCTTTATTTTTTATTTTCTTTCTTTTTTCTCCCCTTTTCTACCAAAAGAATAGTTTTACATTTAGTCTATTCTCATTTTTAAAAGAATAGATGGCTTGTAGGGACTTTTGTTCCATAACTAATCACCAAAATTATTTGCAAACAAATAAATAAAAACAGAAGGCCAGTTTCCAGATGTTAGGGTAAAACATGAATGTACTATGATCACCAACGAAAAGGTGCATCACTGGGAGCAGAGGCCAGTTTCCTGTTAGTTCTAATATATGACTTGTTCTCAAAGATCCCAAATGTTTTTTTAGTTCCCAGAGTTACCCAAAGCCAGATAAATAGTAAAGGGGTGGACAGGTCCAAACAGCACCATCAGGACTAAGGCCCTAAGCTTTGATTAGCTGAGTCCTGGAGTCTCAGGTTCTGAATTTGCTATATTACTGAGGACATACAGGATACAAAGCACTATTCAGCTATGAACCATTAATCATGTTGCAATGGGGACCCAGCTGTGAGAGAAGTAACACCTTTTAAGGAACAGCTGGGTATCCACAATGTCTTGTAAACTGTGGTGATTATTAAAATACAGTGAACATTCAAAGCATTTCTGTGGATTTATACCCCCTTAGCTAAGACCTGTCCTCTACAAATGCAGAAGTCTCTGTTATTAAAAAATATGGAAGGGTTAGAGAGTGGCTTAAGAGCCGCTTCCAGGGGACTCAGTTCTGTTCTCGGCATCCACAGCTCTTGGTTCACTACTGCCTGTAACTCCATCTGTGGGAATCTTATAGTCTCTTCTGGTCTCTACAGGCACTTGTATCCACAAGGCAAACACCACCCCCCCACACACACATGTACAATTTTAAAAATGGGAAAATCTACATTGTTTTACTGATGGTCATTCCTACTGTTTAAAATCTACAAGTTTTGGGTCATTTTTCTTGCTTTTCATATTTTCCTTAAAGTGGTAAAACACCCTACTTATCAATTGGTACCATGCTAAGTAACAAATAGCATCCTTTCCTCCTCCTCCTATGCCATAACAGAAACAAGTAGGCTAAATAAAAAGAATTTTAAATGAATGAAGACCTCATCATTGCATACAAAATAAAGAGAAATAAAAATTAGAATATCAAATCTCAATGATAAGTATCTAAAGACAATAGTACTGCAGGTCCAGATGAAATCTCAACTCTGGTACATCTCTTAATTACATAAAGTGTCACATTCTACAAAGAATTCCATTACCTACTTCTCTGGTAGACTTGTCTGAATGTTAAACATCCTCTCCTATGACGAGAGATCAGGCATTTGTGTGGACACATATGGCCTCTTAACAGTGATCAGGAAAAATATCCTGAATTGAAATTAGACCTTATCATGACTTTGGTATAAAGCAGATACACTGAATCTAATAGAAGAGAAAGTGGGGAGTAGCCTTGAGCACGTTGTCACAGGAGACAACGTTCTGAACAGAACACTATTAGTACAGGACTAAGATCAACAGTTAATAATGGGACCTCATGATTATGAGAGCCTCTGTGAGACAAAGGACACTGTCATTTGGACAAAGCAGCAGGCTACAGAACAGAAAATGATTTTACCAATGACATATTTGATAGAAGACTAATATTACAATATATAAAGAATGAAAAAAAAAGTTGGACATCAAGAAAACAAATGCTCCAATAAAAAATAGGATATAGCTCTAAACAGAGAGTTCTCAAAAGATGAAACACAAATGGCTGAGAAGCACTTAGAAATGTTCAACATCCTTAGTTGCCAGGGAAATGCAAATCAAAACTACTTTGAGCTTTCATCTCATACCCGTTAGAATGGCTAAGATCAATAAAGCAACTAACAGCTCATGCTGGCTAGCGTGTGAACTAAGGGCAACCTTCACCCATTGCTGGTGGGAGTGCAAACTTGTACAGCCACTGTGGAAATCAGTGGAGATGAATTTCTAAGCAGTCCTATTAAATAAGAAACACAGAGCCAAATACAGGGGTAATAACCAAAGAGATCAGAGAAATAGAGACTACCCACGACTAGCCTTAGCTTACCACCATGCCATAGCTTCCCCAGAGAACTTCTTCCTGTCTAACCTGCACTTTTATTGCCTTGCTGTTCTGCCTTCTCATTGGCTCTAAGCCCAGCCACATGACTTCCTTGTCACTGCCTGTCTATACAGACCTCCAGGTCTCCATGGCGGGTACTGGGATTAAAGGCTCCTGTCAGCACGCTTGGCTGTGTCCTTGACTGTGTGCTACCACTGCCTGACTTCTGTTTTATGGCTTGCTATGACCTCTGATCTCCAGGCAAACTTTATTTATTAACATACAAATAAAATATCACATTTCAGCACAAATACAATATCACCACACTTTAGCTTTTAGTTTTTTTCTCTTCTCCTGGTAGGTAGCGCTTTCTCTCTCTCTCTCTCTCTCTCTCTCTCTCTCT
>CABHPP010111202.1:0-15027 GCA_902168425.1 Peromyscus attwateri | reverse complement strand
GTGTGTGTGCAGGTGTGGTGTGTGTGCAGGTGTATGGTGTATGTGTGAGTGCAGGTATATGGTGTATGTGTGAGTGCAGGTGTATGGTGTGTATGTGTGGGTGTGGGTGTAATGTGTGTGCAGGTGTATGGTGTATGTGTGTGTGCAGGTGTGGTGTGTGTGGTGTGTGTGCAGGTGTGGTGTGTATGTGTGTGTGCAGGTGTGGTGTATGTGCAGGTGTATGGTGTATGTGTGTGTGTACTATGGTGGGAATGTGGAGGTCACAGAACAGCTTTCCGGGGGTTTGGTTGTCCTTCCGCATTGCCAAGGCAGGATCTCTATTATTTCTGCTTGCTGTGCTGTGCACTCCAGGCTGGCTTCTGGATTGTTCTATTTCTGCCTCCCCTCTCTTTACAGGACTGCTGGTATTACAAGCCCATGACCACATCCAGCTTTTTACATGGGTTCTGGGATTGAACTCGGGTAGTCAGGCTTGTGTAGCTAGCTATTGCTTTACCTGCTGAGCTGTCTCCCTGGCCCATTTTCTTAAATTTATCTGTTTATTAATTTTTATTAGAAAATTGAGCCTTGGCCCAATTTTTCTCTATCAATTTGCATCTTCCAGAAAGCACCTATCTGAAAAAGTTAAAAGTATAAGAGATTTACCGTGGGAAAAGCTTTGAAAGGTAAAGTAGGACAACCTTCAGGAAAAGACACAATTGGATACCTTAGGAGGAAAAAGAAGAACTGGATGGAAAGAGGTTCAAAGCACATGCAGCTTAGAGAAACCCTCAGCCAGCTCGGGAGTTCCCGCACTAAGACTGCTACAAAACAGAAATGCAGACCCTATTTGCACTGCTCGCTCCATCACTGGCGGGAGTTTCCAAGGACTGGCCTGCTCTCAGATGGGATACTGTGGAGGATCCTATTGGTGCTACGGCTGGAGGCTGTCAGCCAGTCGCGTGCTAATAGTTAGCAACCTGCTGTGTGTGTTTCTTGTAAGTTTAAATTTTCTGACAAAAGGATTGTAGCACACACCTTATCAATAAAGGTGTGGCACACGCCTTTAATCCCAGCACTCAGGAGGCAGAAGCAGGCGGATCTTTGTGAGTTCAAGGCACAAAGATCATGCATACAATCTTTACTGTAAATTCTTCACAGACAATCATCCTTTGAGAATTTTCATTGAGTTTTGCTGATTTTATATTTATAGCCAATCTCTGGTTGCAGTTGATTAACAATGAACATGCAGCTGGGAATGGTGTCATATGTCTTTAGTTCCAACACTCGGGAGGCGGAGTTTGAGGCCAGCCTGGTCTACACAGCAAGTTCTAGGACAGCCAGAGCTACACAGAGAACCCATGTCTCCAAAATAAAACAAAACAAAATGCACATGCTATTTGGGTTTATACTTGAATGAGAAAGAAACATCCAAGATGTCAGAATTTTATTTGCTTGTCAATATTGGGAGAGATCCTTGCTAATGCAGATACTATTCTTCTAATGAAAGCTTTGACTCCCCGTTACACCATGAAGAACACAGAGGACACACATTCTCACATTACTGCTTCTCCATCAGTTTTGCATTTGCATTGGCTAACTTTAGTACTTCCCCAATTCAGCTGATTTCAAGGTTTGATCCCTAGTATTGAAAAATAAAGGAAAGAAAAAAAAAAAACCTCAAGAAAAACTATCATCTTTGAAAAAGGAAAACGGAGGGCAGTTCTGCCACCCAAAAACTTGGAATCTCATTAGATAGTCTGAATGTTGATGTTCCCATTACACCCATATGTTGGACCAAATACACCATATGATGGTGCTAGGAGGCAGGGCCTTCAGGAGGTAAAGTGAAGGGGCTGCACTCCCATAGATTAGTGGCCTTGATTCCCTTTGGCAATGCAGAGTAAGTAGGTTTCTCTGAAGAGGCTTATAGACTTTACTGTATTTTGAAAGCGATTGAGGCCCTGACATACATTATTAAATTTATTTTTATGTATATGGATGTTTTGGCTGCATGTATGTCTGGGTACCACATTTGTGCCTGGTACCTACAGAGGTCAGAAGAGGGCATTGGATTCCCTGGAACTGGAGTTATAGATGGTGTGAACCACTATGTGGGTGCTGGGAAACAAACCCAGGTCCTCTGCAAGAGCAACAAGTGTGTTCTTAACCACTGAGCCTTCTCTTCAGCCCCATGTTTTTGGTTTTTTTATAAGCTGTGATTAACCTATCTGGTGGATTGGGACCATCTCTTCATGTGGATACAAGGAAGCATCCCCAAAGAGAGCACACAATCAGAAGTGACCACTGACATTCATGGACTAGCCATGCAAAGGTGCCACCACTACAAGGGTGGCAGCTAAATGACCACGATCTGCTCTTCTTTCCCTTCCATTGTACTTTCTTGCACTGAATAAACCTTCAGGACTCTTGGACAACTAGAGGGGTGAGTCGAGGGATGTGAAGCCTCAAAAGACAACTGACTTCCTCCTTGAAAAGGATTAAGCAATGCATTAATAAACTATGGTCATACTGGAGACTAATGAAAGTCATTTGAGAAATGGAGCAGCCTAAAGACTGAGAGTGTGTATACTGTAACTTCACTCAGGTGACATCAGGAGCCATTAAAGACTGTGATGTAACCAGATTTAGATTTACTATGACAGCAGTATGGCTGTGAACTGAAGGCCCATTAATGGTCATCCAGAAGAGGGCCTAAACTGAGCAGCTGCAGTGACGTGGTATGAGATGTTAAGGAAACCTTAGTGCAGCACCAGCAATATCAACATCATCTGGAATTTGTTGGCATCTCTGGACCCACTTCAGACCAGCTAACTCAGAATCTGCATTCTACAAGATTCCCCAGTGATCCGAATGCAGGTTAAGTATAACTGATTTAGGGCTGGCTAAAGTGGCACACACTTTTCATCCCAGCACTCAGGAGGCAAAGGCAGGCAGATCTTTGTGAATTTGAGGCCAGCTTGGTCTACACAATGAGTTCCAGAACAGCTAGGGCTATGTAGAGACCTTGTCTCAAAATAAGATTTAGAGAGGATTAATCTGTACTTGAGAGGACAATCCACATTTGATCTTCACAAATCCAGTGTGAGGATATAGTATCATCTCTTAGTTCCTTCTAAAGATACAAAAATAGAAATACCTCATCAAAAGAAATAACATTTCTTTTTGAGAGGGTGGAGGTGAGGGGCAGGCTTTCTCTTCATAGCCCTGGTGGTTCTGAAACTCACTGTGTAGGCCACGCTGGCTTCTGCCTCCTGAGTTTTTGAATTAAAGGTCTTTGCACCACACCTGGCAGAAAAATTATTTCTTATACACTTTGCATATGATTGTCTTTTATATGCTGTTCCAGAGAAATGGCATCTGTGACATGGAGCATCTTCGCTCCTGAGCCTTCAGTGGTTCAGTCTTCAGTGGTTATGGGATGCTGCAGTGAGTGTTCAACATGATGCCATACAACTCCCAGGACCCACACACACACTGAAAATATCTTTCATAAACAAAACAAAACAAACAAACAAACAAACAAACAAAGACAAACAAACAAAAAAACCATCTTGATAGCCTGGTGGTGGTAGCACACTCTAATCCCAGCACTGGGGACGCAGAGGCAAGTGGATCTCTGTGAGTTTGATGGCAGGCTGGTCTACAGAGGGAGCTCTAGGATAGCCAGGGATATAGAGAAACCCTGTCTCAAAAAACAACAAAACCAAACAACAAAACCCTTGTTCTTAGAAAGTACTTAGGAAGTTTCAATCTGCAATTTGCTTTCAAATAATTCAGAATAGCTACCTTACACATTATATTCCAAATGAAATGATTTGACGTTTTAGTGAATCGTTGTGAAAAAATGTTAATTTCTCCTTTGTCATTTTCTCAGAAGAAAGTGAACAGAACACTGCATGTAGTTCAATTAAGCTAAAATACAAAATGCATGTACAAAACTAAAAATATATCTTATAAATACATCAATGCATATCTGGTGTTCCAGAGGTTTCTGCAACACCACGGTCAGCAGAGTAACATCCGAGGGAGGCAAAAAAGTAGTTTGGTTCAATATTACCCAGTAGCTGGTGTTGGTTCAAACCTTGGGAGTCTTGACACCAAGTAGTTTATCTTAGGCATATTTAAGCATAGCACAATTTGATGAAAATTTTCCTGGAGATAACTTAATCCCATGCACATAATAAAAAGACATGACTACACAGAAACTGTGTAATAAAGTACATGTGGCATTTTCCATAAAGATGGGCTCTGTAAGATTGACTACACAAGACATCTTGCATTAAGATGGGTTCTACAAATCGATCCTCTAGGGGAGGACCCGATGTGGTCTTGGCCACACAGATAGTGCAAAGGTCACCAAGCTATGAAGTATGTCTGCCAGTCTTCTGGGTATAAAACACATACATTGCTCCCTTAGAAGGGACAGGCCTGTGTGTTTCACTCTTAGCTTCCCCAGTGCTTATCTGTGAGCACAAGGACTTCCATACTTCCCATATGGTTTACTGACACTGCCTAATAATAACCCCTTCAAAAATCTAAGCTCATCTCTTCCATAGCTTTAGGTGGTTTTCAAGTTTAAGTACCATATTTTATATAGTATCTCTTAGCCATTTTAACATGTGCACAGCTTTTCCGTTAAGATTCCTTGTGTATTGCTTGCTGATCGTTTGCTAGGTCCTTAATCACATTATCCTTTTGCTCCTTTTGGTGAAGGGTTCCTTGCACAAGCTTGGCACATGCTTTCCTACTGAGCATACCACCTGAGATTTCTTCTGCCCAATTTTGCATCCTGTGGTCACTTCCAAACATGTTTCAGAATTGACTGAAAGGCAAAATGCTAAATCTGCATGGAGGATAGTCTTCACCCATTCCTTAAACTTTCCTCAGCACTTAAAAACCTTGTAATAATGAAGTGAAAGGTATAATAATGAAGTGAATAGCTCTTAAATGTAAGGGCAAATCTTTGCTGCTTTAGAACTGTCCTAGCCCTCTGCGTTAGTAACTAAGAGCACCCTTTTAAATGTGACAGGGTATCTCTGGACGAGCCTTCTGACGCGTTCTAACCCTTCTAACGGCTGGAGCAGAATGCACTGTCAGCTGCTGTGCTGTACACCCCACATCAGATTCTAAGGTAGTGGTTTTCTACCACAGCACACGTCACGAGCAGTGAGTGGCTAGCAAGCCTTTCCCTTAGAAGAGTCCTCTAGGAAAACCGTCCAATCAGTTGTTTGTTTATTTAAAGACATAAGTAATGGATAATATTCCAGTGTCTACACTATGGGTTAGAATAGTATTTTCACGTATGCTGTGGAATAATCCTTCTGCACACTGTGAAGATGTGTTGCTCTCATCGTTAATAAAAAGCTGACTGGCTGCTAGGCAGGATTTTCCAGGCAGAGAGAACACTGGGAGGAAGAAGTGTAGAGTTGAGAGACTCAGAGAGAAGCAAGATGAACATGCTGTGTTCAAAGTACAGCCACAGCCATGTGGCAGAGGGTAGATAACTAGTCTGAGCTATCAGCCGAGTTTTATGATTAATAATAATGAATTATTTTATAGCTTGTTAACAATCACTTAAAATGAGAAACTAAATTCTGGATGATTCAAAGATCCTTATCTCAAGATCAATTTCCTTAAGTAACCTCTTAGATTCTGTGACATACAGGTGACAGTGAAGCATCGGACTACAGGGCAAATGTGCTTTACCCTAAAAACCAGGCCTTTATTCAAAGGTGTGAAAGTGTTTGAGAGAAGTAGCTTATCAAGTTTTAAAGGCTCACTCCCTAAAATGAGCACAGACTGGTTAAGTAGCTCAAATGAATGTAGGTAAGATTCAAGGTGAATTTTACAACCATCATGGTGAGATATGATTTTGCCTGAGATATAGTGGTGGCAAAGAGAGTTAGGACCATTTGAATCTGCAAAATGTGCCACATTGCACACACTTTTCTAGAAGACTAAACATGAAAACGAACTTCTAAAGGGCCATCCCCCTTAGACCAGAATACTCTATAGGAAACCCAATTAGCACTACCCTGGAGAAGCACTGACGGTAATGGCAGGTTTCTGTATCTGCACTATTTAAAATCATACATTATGCTTAGATTTCTGAGAATGACTTGCGGATTCAATGAGATGTCCCCCAGTCTCCAATATACACATACCGAGCCCCCAGTCAGTGGCACTGTTTGAGGAGGCTTGTAAGGTATGGCTTTCTAATGTTCCTCGGGGGTGAGGAAGGGCAAGCTTTCAGAGTTTAAAGACTGGCACCATTGGTGTTTACTGTTTTGTACTTGTGGTTCAAATGTAAGCCCTCAGCTTCCACGTCTCCTGCTTTGCAACCATGGACTTATTTTCCTAAAGTTAGTATTCATTTTATGTGTTTTGCCTGTATGTATGAATGTACACATGTACGCATGGTGCCTGCGGAGGTCAGAAAGGGAACAGATCTCCTGGAACTGGAACTAGGGATGGTTGTGAACCACCATGTGGTTGCTGGGAACTGAACCCAGGTCCTTTACACAAGCAGCATCTTGTGACACCATCTCTCTAGCCTGTGGACTGTGGACTCACCACTGTGGACTTTTTTTTTCCATTTTTAATTTTTCTGTGGATTGGTGTTTTGCCTGCATGTATGTCTGTGTAAGTGTGTTGGATCCCCTGGAACTGGAGGTACAGCTGTGAACTGCCATATAAGTGCTGGGAATTGAACCAGGGTCCCCTGGAAAAGCAGCCAGTGCTATTAACGAGGACTTTTGGCCCTCTGGAATTGTAAGCCCATAATAAATTGCCTTGGTTATGGCATGTTATCACAGCAATAGAAAAGTAACTAATATTGGAATTTACAAAAAAACTTTCACCTAGGGGTCATCAAGATAGCCTGACAACTTTTGAGTTTGATTCCTGAAACCTACATGGTGAAAACTGATTTGTTCAAGTTGTCCTCCTATATGCACCATATCATGTACGTTCCTCCTGAAAAGGCGCACAAAATAAATATAAAAAGGAAATTACAAAAACCTTACACCTGGCTGAGAATAGAGGTTCCCATCTGTAATCACAGAGGTTGAGATAATCCCCAGCGACAGAGTTCCAGACCTGGCTACATGAGACACTGTATCAAAAATAAAACAAGGGTAGGGGAATTCTGCTCAAGTTGGCAGAATTCTTGCCTAGTATGCACAAAGCCTTGGGTTTCACCCCCAGCATTGCAAAAAAATGGGCAGCAAAGCACAAACCCGTTAATTCTAGCACTTGGAAGGTGGAGGCACAAGGTCAAATGTTCAAGGTCATACTGAATAGTAAGTTCTAGGCTGGCCTGGATGTAACACAACCACAAATGAACAAGAAAGTTAATAGAATACATAGGATTAAGCCATAAGAAGATTAACATGTAAAGGTTAAAATTTGAGGGGTATAGTTTGGCTTTTCCCCCAAAGTATCAAAAAAAAAATATATATATATATAGGGCTGGAGAGATGGCTCAGAGGTTAAGAGCACCGACTGTTCTTCCAGAGGTCCTGAGTTCAATTCCCAGCACCCACCTGGTGGCTCACAACCATCTGTAATGAGATCTGGTACCCTCTTCTGTGTACATAATAAATAAATAAATCTTTAAAAAAAAAAAATATATATATATATAAAATTTGGGAGTGACAAATTAATATGCAGTTTGAAACCAAATATTTAATATTTTCATTAAATCGTTTCAATATAATTTCAAAGAAATGCCAACTGGGAGACAATGTCCAAAAACTCTGACGAAGCAAGCTTTCAGACAAGGAACACCAAGAGGACCATCTCCATTCTAGCCACAGTACTCTGTCCACATGGTGCCAGTCGGCCAGCCTCATCCAGATTATCGAGTATTTACCTGATAAGAAAACACAACAACAACAAAAACAGGTTTCAAAACTTGTAATGACAAAATATTAGATCATGTTTAAGGTAATTATCTAAATTCTGCCCAATTTTTACAGGTAAAACAATTAGTTATAAACTGTTATCATCTTGGTGGTAGCACACTTTTAAGCAGAAAGAAAATCTTACAAGTATGCCCTTTGACCTCCCAGGGATTTTCAACCTCTATTTGCTTACCACATCATCTATTTTCAGAATGCTCCGGACGGTTTCAGTTGCTAGGGTCAAAGCACTGACTGACACCAACAGAGGCTGGACAACCATTTCCTCCAAAATGTTGGAAATTCCACCCTGTAGAGGAGCAGACACTTTCAGTATTTGATCACACATAACAAACCAGGAAGTGCCATTCTATGGAGTCCTGTACACTCAAGAACTAGGATCTAGGCTTATATTATTTCCCCTACCATGTACTGTCATTAATAAGGGGACAGCTATCACTCTTCTGTGTTTACCTGACAGGCTAACAGGGGATACTTACAACAGAAGAACCAGTTCACACTCACATGTGCTTAACTAATGCCCTCACAAATGACCTATCATGTGCTGTGTCTTTACAATTAAGGAAATTAAAGATCAGATTAACTTCCTACAAGTTAGTAAATGGCAGTTAATGAATGCTATTTCCCATGACAACATCTTTTTTTCTACTGCCCGGCTCATGGCATCATCTTTATTCCAAAGTATATATAGTAACCTTTTCAGGTTTCAATCCAAAATTATACTACTTTTTTGTTTTGTTTTTGAGACAGGGTTTCTTTGTGTACTCGACTATCCTGGAACATGTTCCGCAGACCAGGCTAGCCTGGTTCACAGAGATCTACCTGCCTTTGCCACCCGAGTGCTGGCAAAATCACACTACTTTTAACTACAAAACCTTTCAACCAATCAACAATGACAAATCTATAAACTGCTTCCTTTTACCACCCTTTTCTCCAACAACCCTAAGCATTAGGCTCTCACCTTTCGGACATTAATGCCTGTAGTTTTTTCTCCTTGGGCATGCCTGTTTCTTAGTTCCGTTACCGTAGAAATGGGATTCAGGCCAGCATTTTCAGCTAGTGTAGATGGAATGACTTCCATGGCATCTGCGAAAGCACGAACACAGTAGGATTCCATACCACTCAGTGTTCGTGAATACTCAGTCAGTCTCAGGGCCAACTCTATTTCTGGAGCACCACCTCCTGCAATAAGAGCTCTGAAATTCACAAATATTTTTAGCTTATTTTTACCCTGAAGGAAATTTTAAATAACAATCTACTACTTAACTTTAAAAAAGTCAAAATAGGGCAGTTTGATTGTTTAAGGGTAGGTAGGGTATTGTGTTATTGAGGATAGCCTGGAACTTGCATGAATTGGAAGAAGACCCAAAACTTTTGACCCTCCTTCCTTCACCTCCTACGTGGTAGGATTGTAGGTGTGCCCCACCACACCCGGTTTAAGCAGTGCTGGGTGGGGGCTGAACCCAGGCCCTTGCACATACTAGGAAGTAGTCTATCAACTATATCCCAGCCCCTCAAACTAGTCTTCAGAATACCAGGGCCAGCAAAATACTCAGCTGGTAAAGTACCCAACAACCAACCCAAGCTTGGTCCCTGGGACCTCCATGATGGAAGGAAAGAATAGATTTCCCCAACTCGTTCTCTGACCTCCACATGCATGCCATATTGTGCACATGTCCAGATACATACACACCCAAAATAAATGTCATAACAATTTAAAAATCTATTACTTTAGTGATGCTTATATTACCTCTTTTTTACTAGGCAGCGAATAACACAGAGAGCATCATGAATGGAGCGCTCAGCTTCTTCAATCACCAGTTTGTTAGAACCACGCACGACAATTGTAACTGTTTTGCCTGGGCTTGCACAACCTGTTATCTTTAGTGAACAAATTACAAGTTAGGTAATGGGGGGGGGGGGGAGAGAAAGGAAAAATAATAAAGCTTAATTGTAATACCGTTACCTTGAACAGTTTTCCAGAACCATTTAAATTGACTTCCTCTGCTACCTCAGCAGAACCCAGCATGTCAGCAGTGAACTGGTCAATATGAGCAACTGGTTTGGTTCCAATTGTCTGGGAAAAGAAAACAAGACAAATCAAGACAACATTGCTGGAGACATAACTCAATGGTAGAACAAGCACTTGTCTGGTATATTATTCAAAGCATCGGACACAATACCCACCATGTAAAAAAGCAAACAAAAACTACTGCTGGGGCTGGAGACCCGGCTCAGTAACCAACTGGCTGTCTTCCAAAGCACCCACATGGCAGTTCATAGTCCCATGTTAACTTCAGTTCCAGGGGCCTCCGAGGGGACCATATGGTACACAGACATACGTGCAGCACTCATATACATAAAACAAAAACCTTAAAAAATAAAACACTGCTGAGTGGTGGTGGCGCACAGCTTCAATCCCAGCACTTGGGAGGCAGAGGCAGAGGCAGGTGGATCTCTTGAGTTCAAGGCCAGCCTGGTCTACAGAGTAAGTTCCAGGACAGACAGAGCTGTTATACAGAGAAGCCTTGTCTCAAAAAACCCAAACTGACCAACCAACCAACACCCCACAAAACACAATTAACCATAATGTAAAAACCACACACCCACAATACACGCTAACAAACATTTTTACATACATTACTATTTACCTTACAAATGAACTCAATGTCTTCTCTTTCAATGTCCTTAACCACCATAATCTTCATCTTATTCAGAAAATGCAATGCAAGATCACTAAGCGCATCTCTGAAATAGAAAATGTTTGTTATGCTAGATTAAAACATTTTTACTGTCCAGTAGTTAAGATTTTAATTTTACTGTTATTCAAATGGGCAATTATGAAGGGAAATGCTTTTAATATTCATTTAAAAGTTCAAACTTCTCTTTCTCTCTCTTTCTGAGACAAAGTCTCCCTATGCAGCCTTATCTGCCTGCCTCTGCCTCCTAAGTGCTGGGATCAAAGGCTTGTGCCATTTGCTCAGCAGAGTTCAAAATTCTGAAGGTTTCTAATTTTACTGGAAAACATTATAATACAAATCTATACAACACAAGTAATTAAGTCAGATTCTTCTTAACAAATGAGCATTTTGCTAAGTGAACACTTAGTGATACTTTATGTATTTAGCAGCATGACTAATTCCCATAAAATATCAGAAACAATCCTAGTATTAGTAGTTCCATGATGCTAGCAAGACAGGTATTTCCATCCCTGATGAAAGTTAAGCAAAAATCGAGTTTTGGGAACAATTTACACAAGGTCAGAGCCACTAATGACTGGGGATTAGAACTGTCTTTCACCTGCTCACGGAGGATCTATAATAAAGTATCCACAGTACCTTGTGGCACAGCTTATCAGTGGAGTAAATGGGAATGTACCTATTAATTTAAAAAAATGAAACAAACCCCAGAAGTGAAAAAGAGATGAGCTCCAATTTGAGAATTCTCTTATCTGTGAACGACTACTGCCAGGAGTACAGGCATTGGAGAGCACACCCAGTTTACGCCGTGCTAGGGATCCAACCCAGAGCTCTGTGCACACTGGCAAACACTAGTGATTAAACTACATCTCTAGCCTCAACCAGTCAGTTTTAGACAAATAGCTTTTTAAAAACTATGTCATGCTCTTTTTAGTTTTGGTTGGTTTTTTTTTTTTTACATTTATGTGTATGGGTGCTCTGCCTATTGTCCATGGCTTTCACAAGAGGGTGTCATCCCCTAGAACTGGAGTTCTATGTCTGTGAGACCATGGGGATGCTGGGAACCAAACCCAGGTCCCAGAGCAACAAATGATCTAAAAAACTAAGCCACTCTCCAATCCCTTTTTTTTTTTTTTTTTTTAAGGCCTTACTTTATCCCAGACTAGCCTGATTCACAGCAATCCTTCAGCCTCAGCCTTCTGAGTACTGGGATTATAGGCATGAACAACTATGCTCAGCCTTCATTTTCTTAAAATCTAGAAAAATTATATATTCCATGCTTAAGTTATAAAGAGAAAATAGTCCTGTCTTTATTAATGAAAATACGATGCACCAAAATGTTCCCCCGAGATTTCCCATGTATTAGATACTAAGCAACTGTTCATTAAAAGAAAAAAAAGGGGGGGGGGTTGCTAGGGGCGGGGGTAGGGCAGGAATGACTCAGTGGTTAACAGTGCTTGTGGAGAACTTGGGTTCAGTTCCTATGCTCTTACACAGCAGCTCCAGCTGCCTTGTAAACCCCAGTTCCAGGTCACCCAATACCTTCTGACCTCCAAGGCCTCCAGTACACATGTGGTGTACAGAGTCAGGCACACATACATCAACTAAACATTGTTTTAAAAAATTATTAGTGGGAATCACAAATCAATTATCAATTTAGGGATAGGAAAATATATAGTCCCAGACCTTAGGATAGACTTCTGTATGAGCAGGACATTGCATCCCGTTTTCTTAATCTGCTTCACCAAATTTAAAATATAGGCTCTCTCTTCTCGGAGCACTCGATCCATCTGGGCATAGTCAGACACTACTATTTGATTATCCATCTGATTGGAACAAGAATACAGTAATTATTTACAACAAGAGATTTTAATGGAATGTAAAAGACCAACCCTTACCAGTTAAATAGATAGGCACAGAAAAAGGTCTAAAGTGACACATATAAACAAAGCTGGTCCTATTTATTTATTTTTGGTTTTTTTTAGACAGGCTTTCTCAGTGTAGTCCAAGCTGTCCAGGAAATCAAGAGATCCACCTGCCTTTGCCTCCCAAGTGCTGGGATTAAAGGCATGCCCCACCCCTGCCTGGCTAAAGCTGGTTCTTTTGAAAAATTTAAGCATACCCATTACTGTTTTGTGTGTTTGAAAGACAAGGCCTCACTATGTAGCTCAGGCTGGCCTTGAATTCACTACCCAGGCACCTCTGAGGGCTGGGATTATAGGTGTGCATGACCACAGCAGGCTCCACTGCTGTGTGGAACTTTCTGCAAGTACATTTTTGATAACTGACAAATACAAAACGGTTACTGTTCCCCCATATCATACGTATCATAAAAATAATTGTAACTGCATCCAATTTTACTCTCTGGCCTGTCAGTATCATATGTACTATAGAAATACTTCAAATGTATCCTTTTACTCTATGACTTGGGACAGAACTGGGCGTGGTGGTGCACACCTTTAATACCAGCAGGCAGGAGAGGCAGAGGCAGGTAGATCTTTGTAGGTTTAAGGCCAGCATGGTCTATATAATGAGTTCCAGAAAGGACGGGAATGAGAGGAGAGAGGAAGGGAGGAGGGAGGAGAAAGAAACAGATCAACCCTGTCTCAAACCAACTAACCAATGAAAAACCAAGATGACAAATCTTATGATGTCAAGAAATTAACCATTAGCCAGGTGGTGGTGGAGTTTGCCTTTAATCCCAGCACTAAGGAGGCAGAGCCAGGCGGATCTCTGTGAGTTTGAGGCCAGCCTGGTCTATAGAGTTCCAGGACAGCCAGGACTTTTACATTGAGAAATCCTGTCTTAGAAAACACCACCACCACCCCCGCAAAAAAAAAGAAATTAACCATTAATTTTTGTATGGCCTCAAATTTTTTGAGAAACAAAATACAAAAAACAACACACCTATTTATTAGTAAAACAAAACAAATCCGAGTTGGCAAGCACTTCTTTTAGAGAATTACAGGAATATCTTAAGAAACAAGTAACTTTTATAGTTTGGCTATCAAGTTAGTCTAAGGCTTCACTTGCACAAATAATAAAATCCCTGTGCGCTCCAGTAAATGATGTCTCTCTCTGCTTTTAGAAAGCTGGACACATGGACACAATCTGCAAACGCAAGGAATGAATATAACACACACAGTTTTTATTTCATGCAAACTCCTATAACCATTGTCTTCACCTGTGATGTTACTTGTAGCTGAAACCATTTTTATTTTTGTCTCAATTAATCCTTTCGAGATCTACATTTTAAAGACATCACTAGTACAGCATTCTCTACTTTTTTTTTTTTTAAAGATTTATTTATTAATTATGTATACAGTGTTCTGCCTGCATGGATGCCTACAGGCCAGAAGGCACCAGATCTCATTGTAGATGGTTGTGAGCCACCATGTGGTTGCTGGGAATTGAACTCAGGATCTCTGGAAGAGGTCAGTGCTCTTAACCTCTGAGCCATCTTTCCAGCCCCAGCATTCTCTACTTTTATCTTGAAGAACAGATCTTATTTAAAAGTTAATAAACAGGAACCAACTTGGATTTTACTTACATCTGTTTTAGGAGCAGATAAGCAAAACTGAATAAGCCCAATCCTGGCCTTCTCAACTCTTGAGAGGCCAGCATTCGCCACTTTCTGGGTGAGAACGAGCCCTTCCACCAGCTCACAGTCGTCTATTGTCCCTCTAGGAAATAGTCAGAAGGATGAAAAGTCCTTAGGTCTCACATTCCTTCTCAGAACCCATCCCCAGATCTCCTGGATACACTTCCACCCCACCATGAGGAAACACAGGCAAACCCTCGAGATTGCCATACCAAGAAGGTTCAAGCCAGCAAAGGCCTTCTAACTTTCATTTTCTGGTTAGTTATGTTTCACTTACGTATATCCACTGGCCCAGGAAGGTCATCAGCCTAAGGATGTATTGGTTGTGTTTTGTTTTTAAGGGTTTTTCTGAGATAGACTCTCATTACAACAGCTCAGATTGACATGACACCCACTGTGTAGTCCAGGCTGGCCTTGAACTCAGAGCTATCCCCATCCTCAGCCTCCCAAGTGTTGGATTCTATGTATAAGCCACCACACTCAGCTCTTTCTTGAAAGTGTTCTGGTTTGGATAATACTGAAATTGAAATTAAGAGATGCTTACCCAAGCTTCTTCACTATTTTAATATCTCTAAGATCTACACTGGTAGCTGTGGCTGGGTCAATCACTTTCATCACTGCGTTGACACTCATTGGAGAGAGTAAACTTGAATACTGAGAGACAACCTAGATTTAAAACAAAAAGTTAGTTTCATAGAAACAGTAATTATAAAAAACAAAAACAAAACCTGACAATTCTGGATTTACAAGGGCTTGTTATCACCTATTTAGATATGGCAGATAGAGGATACTCAAAGGAGAC